>JAPSES010115642.1:0-14015 GCA_029822895.1 Maxillicosta whitleyi | reverse complement strand
GGGGCATTAGTGAGGAAGTTATCGCAGAACCGATATTGTCTTACTGCCTAATATTTATATTGGGACACACTGAAGAAAGAAGAAAAGTTGATGATTCATTAATGCAGAAGTGTGTAAACAATTAACTTTATACTTTAATCGATGAGTGATACAGTTGGTGGATACATAGCGTTGATTTGTACCAACACTGTTGAAAGTATCACTGTTATACCTCTGCAAAAATCCTTTAGTCGTCTAATAACAGAAAAACACTCCCCTATTATTTGTACAGAATGACTCTATTTAATACAAGGATGTAAAGCTGTGAACACATCGGCTAAAGCTGTGCATGTTTTCCACCTTTTTGTCGCCTGTTCTAGAGCGTCCCAGAGTGTAGAAGTGTGTTTGCAAATTTCAGGATTTGTGCGAAAGTCAATTACAGCTACCTGCGTCTAAATAAATAGCTGCGGTTGCTCAGTTACTGACACAGACGCAAATTAACCAGGGTTGAAGACGGAGCCACCACCACGTAGAGAACAGAGGAATGTGAAAGGAAAACCGAGCGAGGCAGAAAAGGAGAGAAAACAGAGGTTGGCTTCATTAGAGGGCTGCGATACAGTCCAGTTCTCTGCTGTTATGTACCTCTGTGGACCGCACAAAGAACTGGTGATTAGCAAACTAACTACAACCTGGAGACATACCACGGAACTTTGGCTTTTTTTCATCTCCGCTCCTAAATTGGGCTGTCTCCACTTTTCCGAACTTGTAAAAACTCAGAAAATTCAGTGTGTTTACCTGAATGCACCTTGAATTCGGTGGAAAAAGTTAGTTTTGGGGGTTAATATTTTATAGTTAAGGAGAAAAGTCTCCATTACCTTATTTTGTGGACTATCAGACACACTTGAATATTATCTGCACCTAACTAGTCGTACCTTACATGTGATTTTCTTGTATTTTTTTATATATATAATTTTTTTTATTTTGTTGTTGTTGTTGTACCACTTATGGGCAAGAAACCAAATATAATAACTTGACTGGCCTTACAATAAAACATTTCGGGGGGAAAAAAATCACAACAGAAAAAACTGTAAATGTCCTTAATGAAGCTATTTGAGATTGAAAGACTATTTTACATCTGCTCAAACATCCTTTGTGGTCTTGAACATTTAGGATCCATATTATGGCCTCGTATTTCTTTTTTTAAATTTATTTATTTTTATTTCCAGGCATTTTTTTTTTAGCCTGGATGTCTCTGAAGCAGTTTCTTTCTCCTTCTAATGAATCCCCACTACTATTACTGCTGTGAAGCTCAGGATCTCAGCTTCCGGCTTCCATTTGAATTTTGCGAATTGTGCAAATGATTGAGGACTTACGGTCATTTGGATGATGTAAAGTGTACAATGTAGCAGCGGTGAGATTGCAGTTGTTAAAGGGTTAAACAAAAAATGATCCTACTTTGGTTCGCAGAGTTTTAAGTTGTTCACTGTCACCTGAATCCTGACAAACTACAACAGGGAAGTGATGAAACTTAAAAAACTAATACTAAAGGAGAGGATGAGTGAATGAAACTTAATGACCTAATGTTCTGTAGAACTGATTAACATGTATTTTTTCAGTATGAGCAGATGGCTGTATCCAAACCCTACTGCGCTCTCTAAACGATAGCTATCCAAATGACATAAATTCAGTTGAAAAAAAGAAAATAAAGTTTGACAGTTTTATGATCCGTCCAAAAAATAAATTAATATGTATCATAATTCCAAAATAAAAGTTTAGCATCATTTTCTGCTCCAACTGCCTGACGCCTTAAAAACATTCAGTCATTTTAAACGAATGAAAAAAAGATAAATCTAGATGTTTTTCTAACTGATTAACTTGGGTTCTGTTTTGACATGCTTTTAAGAACGACGGTAGATTCAACTTTTTAGAAGCTTTTAAATGATTAGGGGTGTTTCATCTAAGTTTTAGTGTAGATTATATGGTTGAAATGTCTGGGTTTTTTTTTCTTTCTTATTGTCTGGACAGGACGTTCTTGCAAACAAGATTTTTTTTTTTTTGTTTTTACCTCTATTTGTCTTTTTTTAAGTTAGATAAAAGTTAAACATTTTACATGTGAGAACCCCACTCTGTATGCTGTATGCTCTGTAGATGTTAGCCAATATATAGAATTAATTTAAATAATATTGCTTTTTAATCAGTATTTGTAATATTCACTGTGTTTCTCCAGTCACTACCAACCATGTTATATTTAAAAAAATTTTTTAAAAACATTTAGTGTATGTAGATACTATGGGCATTTTAGTTTTTGAAATGTTTGTCTCTTCGTTTTGTATTTTTGTTGTCACACTTATGATCTTATTGCTGACACATACATTAGACCTAAACCAAAATAATAATAATAATAAAAAAAAACCAAACCAAGCCATAAAACTCACTTATTCAGTCTTAACATAGGGCAAAAATTGTGCCATATATGGTACATTAATCCTATGTTTGTATAAAAAAAAAAATCTTCACCACCCAAATAGAAATAATTGTTAAAAAATTATATGCATTGTATTTACCATTTTGACTAATCGATTATTTATGCATATCCCCTGGAGCTAAATTTGATCTGAAGTGGACCAGACCAGTAAAATAAGGACATAATAATAATAATAATAATAATAATAATAATAATAATAATAATAATAATGTAAACTCCTAACTTTTGTCTGTTTGAGCAAAACAAGTAAAATTACATTATGAAAAGGTTTACATTAACAAACTATCCTTTCAAATAGTGTGAATAACATGAATAAACTGAAAAAAATAATAATTTAATTTTAACAATATTCTGTCTCACTTTATCCTTTCCACATGTATATTATAACATACAGATCACAGGGAATCTACAAATATACAAAACATTTAATAACAGGCAGAATATTGGTACAATTGTACCCAAGACATTTCAGGTTGGGTCATATTTGTTCAGATTATTCACACTTTTCCCAAAATTATACTGAAATTATATAAATTATATTGTTTTAGTGCAAATACATGAAAATATTTACATTTACACAGAGAAAAATTAGGTGTTGTCATTATTTATATGTTATTATGCTCACATTTTACTGGTCCTGCTCACTGGAGATTGAATGTGTCTGAATGTGGAACCTGAACTAAAAGGATTGTTCATGTCTTAGGGTCATTTTTGCATATCAGAAATTATCCTAAGGGCCAAACTGGACCCTTTGTTGGGTTGGATTTGGCCCCCGGGTTGCCTGTTAGACACCTGTGCCCTTGAGCTTCTCCGTTTTGTTGTTGTTTGTTGATTATTGCACACATATGGCATATCAATTTAGCAAAGAAAATAAAAAGCTCCCTTTGATTCGCTCTTTTGCTTCAGTGAATGTAGACAAAAACAGACAAGAACTGTCAGTAATGGTAGAAATAAAAAAATCATGCAACATCTGGCCCACAGATGTTCCATCATAACTAAGTGTTGCATGAATTAAAGTATTAAGAGATAATATTATGTCTAACCAACCCTGAAGACTCAGTGAATCTCTCATTGAGGCAAAAATATTAAGCCTATATTTACATTGAAGTGAAAGATTAATGAGTAACTCCGTTTTTATGCCTGTAGGGAAATTAGGTGCAGTTTACCCATACAACACCTAGCATTAGCATTAGCATTACAGTTGTGTTTTCATGTATACACAATGGCCATTAATAAACTGTTAATGAATCTGTGTATGTATTCAGTATATAAGTAGCCGGACAAGTCCACCTGATCATTACACATGCTCTTTGTCGTGTGTGAAAGTGAAAAACTAACATATATTTTCGGCGTTGTGTTGAGTCAGGTCTCCTCTTCAGGGGTTTTGTCCACTCTACTTCTGTTTTCTATCTTTTGACTGCAGCTACTGCTCCTGTTGTGGCTTTCAATCTAAATACACTGAAGTTTTTCAAAGGCCTGACAGACGGAACACATCCAGAATCCTTCACTTCCTCTGTCCGTCTCCTTCTCTCTTCCCCTTTCAACAGCCTTCACTTCACTTGGCTTGTTTCCCTGCAGCGACTGGTTACGTTCAACCTCTTTATGAGATGCATTTTATTGTTTGAGACGCTTCACTTCCTTTCCCCTTTCTGAATTTTGCTGACTAATGGTTATGCGAACAAACTGAGCATGTGCACGGCAGAGTTTTGCAGCAGAGCGGTGTGATGTGTTTGCCCTGGGCTTCTCCTGAAACTCTTATTCGCACTAGGATCAAACACTGGTGGTTTGAAGCGAATGAATGAACAACCAGCAAGACGGGAAATGCAGTAAAACACTTTTCATATGTTTAATAATTAACCTGTTAATATGACTGGAACGCTCCATAACCATCTGGTGCTTCTGTTTGCCCAGTTGCTTTAACATAATTACTCTCAAATACTTTGATAATCCTATGGCTAAACCGGTTTCCTCAACAGGGTTCCCACGGTGTCAAAAAACTTATCAGAGAATTTTAATCTGGAGTTTTGGAAATGCCATTACTATGTGTATGAACAGTTAAATCACATCTTGAGGTTGGAATATTTGGAATATTGGAACGTATACCTGTCTGGAAGTCAATACCAGACTTTACCGCAGCTTCCTAAAAGTCTTTAAAATGACTCCTTGACTTCGGTTTCCATTAACTTATGTCTCTCTCTTTGAGGAAAAATGAGAAAATTTGATCAAGTCATTGAAAAGTTTCTCAATGAATTGTCTGGAAGTGTGTGAATTTCTCTCTCTTTTCTTTACAAACATAAGGACTATGTATTGTAAGAATCTGCTGATATGATGATTATAATTTATGGTATATTATGAACAATACTGTGCGTTTTAATTTTATATTAAGTTTGAGGTGAAGTGTCTAGAGCACACCACCGTAAAAAAGAAATGACCAAATGTGACTAAAGAATCCAATTTTTCTATGTATTGTTGATGCATACAGTGATTATCGTGGATGTGTGTGTGTAAGTTCTCATTTGTCCACGTCATCGTTGATCTTTAGTTGTTTTGGAAGTTCAAGTGGACTGGTTTTGTTTTGGAAAATGTTCTGTCTCTCAGCCCGGGGACTTCATCACTTCTGATCCAAGTTACTTCATCAGAAATGATGAATCTCTTGGCTCAGAGCCCAAATATTTTTAAGAATAAAATCAGTCCAGCTGAACTTCAAAAACAACTCGGGCTCATCATGGATGGGAACAATAAAGACGGTTAGCTTTGAAATGGAAACATCGACAAATGAGAGACTGAGAACAAACCAGTGTCGGGTGCAAACTTACCTTAAGCACAAAAGAGGTGCGATTGTTATATATTCAACCTTAAAAGGGAACAAATCTGAATATATAAAGTCTTAATTATTGAATCTGGTGATATTTGACCTCATTTCTACTACTCTACTACTAATATGTAGACCTATTAAGCCTCAATAGGTCTCAATTTCCCACCATCACCTGAGAGATGCTAATGCTAACTTTCACATACATGTACAAAATCTGGTACAACTACAATAAACTGCTTTAGTAACGTCACTGATTTAATCAAATTTTTGCAATTTACGTCTGTTTTAATACAAATTTCTTCATTGTGTCTGACTCGAGCAGCTTCAGAGTTGCTCATTTGTGTCTACAGATACTAGCGATCAAAATTTATTAAATGCTCCATAAAACCTGAATTCTGTTGCTATGGCGATACTGCAAATATCGACATTTTCTTCTAAGTTTGATGATTAGCATGAAAGGGGCAGTTGTGTAAGTCAGATTTACTTTGTGTTTGCACTCCAAATTGGGGATGTTTAATGAGAGATCTGCCCTGAACCAATCAAGATGTCAGTATTGAGGCCGTTGCCATGGAAATGCAATGAATTTTGAGGTTTCGTCATAAAACATGAACTAATTACAAGTCAGATGCCCTTTATCCAATCTGCTCCAAATTTTTCTTACAGAATTACTGCCCTGATCTGAACACAACTGCTCCACATGGGTAGTGGGTGGTGGGATATTGATGCTTGCAGTTTTAATTAAAAAAAAAAAGTTGCTACTGTGTTTTTGAGAAGTGATACACTGTTGTGAAATGTAGCACTTCTATACTCAAGTATACCTTTTTATTCCCTGTCCCTCAGAATCTTGGCTTAAAAGTTTCTTGTGTAAGTGGTTTCATCCCCTGTTATTGCACCTATCTATACCAGGCAGCTCTAAGGTATGACATTGTGCAAATAAATGATAACAGGACGCAGCTGAAAAAAGGCGTGCAGGCTCAGTGGGTCTTCCGCAGCTTAATAAAAACTTTACCGAGGTGATCAAGCCAGACCGAAGCTGCAGAATTCCTGGGTGTGAACAGCATTATCAGCCCCTTCTCAGAGCTGGAAATTGTCTAATGTTTCTTCGAAAACCTGATGATCATGTTGCAACAGAGAGTGAAATCCAGCAGGAGGAGGTAATCCAGAGGAGTAATGCATTATGGCTGCATCTGCTTGGACATGATCCACAGCGAACAGAGGCCTGTGTTAACAAGGTTTGGACACGCCTCGGAGCCGCACAGAGCCAAACACTTCACATTCCACTGCAGGGTTAGGGGGAGGGGTCAGTAATGTGGTAGAGGGGTTGGAAGGTAAAGATAAGGAAACTGTCTGACACGGACTATGTCACTGTTTCGGGACAGAGCTTCGCATGCGTTAGATGTTTTATTCATCATCTGTTTACTGTGGTGAATGCATGCTGCTATGAATGTGTGCATCGTCCTGTGGTGTGCGTCTGTTCCTGTGTGCAAGTGGAGTTTCAGTCCTGCACTCAGACTTGCATGAAATCAATATACCATGTCCTCAGTTTTGGCTTCCTGTTACTAAAATAAACCCTAAAATCCTGCAGCTGTTTGTTCCTCTATTGAGCTGTGAGATTTTCTGTGGAGATGCATGAGTCTGATACTGATACTGATAGACTGTAGATGTGTAGAGAACCAAATGTGGTCCCAGTGATTTTTATTCATAAGGCAACATCAGGCCTGATGTTTCATACGTAGATGATGGGATGTAACATAATAGACATAATGTAATAGACTCTGAAGGGGGAGGAGAGAGGAATATTATAGTGTCCTGTTTTTTGCTTATAAAATTCTTCACATGGGTTGAAGAAATTGGCCATGATTAAATTTACCTGTGATTGTGCATGAAACCTGAACAAAAGTGTAGCAGGAGAATTAACAAGTTTGCATGACTTGACTTTTCTCTGCTCTCTATGGTTGGGTGTTCTGAAGTTTAAGCTAAGTTAAACCAAGTCGGTTACTAGTGTTGTACTGTTCATGAACTACTGCTTAATGAACGCGTTCATATTTTAGGTGAATATGAACTGAACTGACTGTTTTACTGCCTGATGAACGGAATGTGAACCTGTTCATTCTGTGTCTGTGAACCACATGTTCTATCTGTTTAACTTTGCTCAATAGGTGCCAAATTTCTTTCGTGTTCCAGGTTAAAACCAGGCTAAACACACCATAAAGAGCTTTAATATTTAGTGGAAAAACATTCAATGTGCATCAGCAACAACAATAGCCACTAGCATCATATCGCCGAATGCATCATCGAAGCACTTTGGTCCACTGTGGTTGTTTTAAAGTGTTTTCTAAATAAAGTTGGATTGGATTGAAACAAGACAAAACAGAAAAGCAGCAGAAGGCGACTGTAGCAGGAAGGAGAAACAATGATTCATCATATGAACATTAAAAAGAGCTTCTATGACAAGGTCTGAGAGGAAGGAAGAACCTGACAATAAAAACTGTCTGTGGTTCTGTATGAGCTTTGGAAATGAGACTGAAAAATAATAGAAGGCAAGTTGATTTGTATAGAACATTTCATGTACAGGACAATTCAAAGTGCTTTACATAAGACATAAAAGCATCACAAGTGAGGTATAAAAAGTCAAAGAAACATAGAAGAATAGAAGAAAAAAAAGAATAATGAACTAGTTCTACTATTTTTTTGGAACTATAAACAATTATGAACTATGAACGACCTTCTCCATTTTGAACTTCGTGAACTTTCCCAACACTGTCGGTCACTGTTGACACATTTGTAGAACTGACCAGGCTTTTCCAAACCCAAGTCACCGAGTGGAAAGGAAAAGGATGACATTGTAGGTTTTGGCAAAGGGGACGGAAGTTTTTCTGTACTGTCAGCAGTAGGGACAGGTCCACATCTCCTAGCAGCAGCTAATGGTTGGCATTTCCTGTTCTCCTGGACTCGTACAGTAGGCACAGGTTGTTGTCTCCTAGCATCATCCCGGTGTTTTCTGGCTTCAGGTTCAAACAGGAAGTGCTGTACAGGTTAGCATCTCCTAGCAATGTTTCAGTCTTCTGACAACAGCTACATCTTTGCATCTTGTAGTATCCCCTCAAGGTAGCATAGGCTAGCATCTCCTAGCTACAGGTACAAGTCACCCAATGCTCATGTACGATATAGGAAATGTGCTCTTCGACGTGAACGAACAATAACAGCATTGAATTGAACAGATAGGTTCTTAAAGTAGACCGTCCCCGTTGTTATTGTCCTATTGATATCTAATGTCAGTATCGGATAACGTTGGCCTTATTTTTCTGTATGTTTCACAGACATGCACATGCACTTCGGAAATAGGGTGACTTTGATTGAATCAGGTGCAGCAGCTTTGGAGATAAAAATATCAAGTTATATATTTTAATAAAAGGGAATTGCTGACGGCAGCATTGTAGCAGGAAGTCTTAGGTGACATTCGTTGCGTCCATCCCAGATGTGGCTTCAGCATGCACATATATATACAGTACATGTATGCGCACGCACACACACACTTGTATCTAGTAAGAATAGTAAGTGGGATGTGAGCTCCGGGGTTTCTGTTTTTATAGCATTGTTTTTCTGACAGCGCTGTCAAAGTATCAGTCACTAGTTCAAGAGCGTTGTCTCAGATCAGTCGTTGTGGCGAGACACCTAGGACATATATAGGACACACAAAGCAGAGACATACGCAGTGCCACACAGCGGTTTCCTGTCTGCCTCTGTAGTAACAATATCTGATTTTTTTTTTTTTTTTTTTGTCCTGTTGCTCATTGCTCGTGCTCTCTGTCTCTGGTATTTGTGATATTATATTATCTCCCTGCGCTCTGAGGCTTTATTGCTCTTTGCAGCCAGCCACAGGCCATCAATTTTTGTGTTTTTGTTTTTCCCTTTTAACATACATTATTACCCTTTGTACTTTTGTTTTCCGGGTATTTAATTTGCTGCTGCTACTTCCATCATGTTAATAGCAGCTTTTCATAAACCGAAACATGTCAGTAGTCAATAATTGTTTCCCGATCAGCCGTAAAAATATTTGTTTTATCCAATTACCGCTCTCTGTCCTTTCCGTCAATACGAAAGTTACAGCTTTAATCCTCAAAATACCACTTGTAAGATAAGTAGATGTCCTGTTGTTTTGATTAAATGTAAGAGGATTATAATTCCATAAAATTAGATTAAAAGATTAGGGTTTGTTATGTAGCACAATGTAATATGTAAATCCAAGATCATAGTCAAAGTGTATAATTTAAAAGGTGGCAGTGTTTAAGGATTATATGTGCAAGATAAAGTAATGAACTTCAACATAAAAGTAAATAAATTTACGTACATTTGATCTTTGTACTGTATGTGGTCTTCTCATGAAACAGTTTTTCTACTTGTGAAGCTGTGCCAAAGCCAATAATGGACCGTAAATGTGTCAATTTAAGCCCCATTTAACCTGGTTTACCCATAAATGTCCACAGGCCACAGATAAGGTCTATCGACTACACCTGTAAATGATACAAGGGCACTGTCCGGCAGTTAAACGAGTCAAAGTAACCATACGCAATGAGATTTGTCTCATAGGAAAGATGAATGGAGGCCCCTCACCTTCACCTCTATATTGTACATGTGAGGCTGAGCGTTGTTGTCACATTATGAAGATCAATGTCACTAGAAGCTGAAGGTGCTTAGAGTTGTCACTGCATAAAGAAAGGAAAACTTTCCGTATCGACTGCACAGACGTCAATGTAGCCATCGTGACCCCACCCATGTGTTTGTGAACTTCTTAAATCTTGAGTTTGCATTTGGAAATTAGTTTTTTGGGGAGCCAGAAGTGACCATTTTTGGACAAAAGGGTAAAGATGATTAGATTAAACATAGGTTAAAAATGCCATAATCATTTTAATGCTAATTATTACTATTATAATGCTAGTGGACAAACTGTTTAGTATGATACTAATTTAAAGCTAACATTAGCTAATGTGGCTTATTACAGACCAGCAGCTTTACATGACTACCATGACTATGAGTTAGCCTCATTAGCTAATAATGCTCACAGCATTTCAAGGTAACAAGTTAATAATAATAATAATGACGATGACAACAACATTTTGTAATAATAACAACATTCTTATATCAACAACATTCTTATAATAATGACAATAGCATTCTTATAATAATGACAACAACATTTTTTATAATAATGACAATAGCATTCTTATAATAATGACAACATTTTTATAATAATAATAACAACAACATTGTTATAATGATAATGATAACAACATTCTTATAATAATAACGACAACAACATTCTTATAATAATGATAATAATATTCTTATAATAATAATAATAATAATAAAGTGCTGGTTAATATCACAAATTCTTTCTGTTAAGTTGCTGTGTTGGTCTTGTTGGTAACTTCTTAACCACCACTATGGTAGAGCTGAAATGGAAAATAAAACACCTTAAAACACCCTTTAATAATCTGCAACTTCAAGCTTTTAGACTATTTAAATTAATTACTTACTTACTTAAGAATTAAATCCCCCGTAGAGACTCCAGCTGCTTTTGTACCAGGCTAAAAACACATTTCTCATGTAAAGTCAATGCATTAACATGAGGGGGGGGGGGGGGTCTAAGTGGATTGACAGCCTTAACTGAAAAGTCAAGAAATCATGGGTTTTATCGTTGCCATTTTATTTTTCAGCCCTTGAGGTATCTTTTATCACCAGAGAACTGTAAAGCTGCTGTGCTGTGCTGTGCTTCACAAAATAAATGATGGTTAATTTAAAAAGGCTTTGGAGGTAGACGCCGCAGACGTACGGGAAACCTCGCAGCCATTCCATACAGTTTTCCTTTTTATTGTTTGAGGCGGGAGCATCAGAACGCCCCTGTAAAACTTATGCTCAGTCATTTTTTTATTGGCAGCGCTCTCAAATAGCTCTAAGAGCTGCAGTGTGGTTCCAGGCAGACTACACTTACATTTTTTTTTTTTTTTTTTTTTTGTCTTTCTGAAGTGTATGTGCTTCTACCAGTGTCTGTTCGCTTCTTGTAACGCTTAATTGCACCGCCTGTCTTCTCTGTTCTCCCAGGACATCGTCTGAATAAATGGAAGAAAACAGTAATGGGGTTATTGTAGCTGGAGCTTTTGTAAAAGGACTGTGAAAGGGTTTTAATTTATAACATCCATAGTTTTTGTATTCTAATGTAACGTGGCTAAAATGAAGAAATAAAGCTTTTTTCCTCCCCTTGTTGTTTTACTGATTATTTGATGGAAGTTGAATAATCAGATCCAAAGTGCATGACAGCTTTTCTACATTAATCAATTAAAGGTTCAGTATTAAGGGACATTTTTGGAGGTGTAATTACTTAAATTATAGGTTAAAATGTTAAGGGTTAACTCACTTTACATTTCGATATGTGAAATTCAACATGTATTTTACCTATCCTTATATACTCACACATTACCGAATGTCAGGAGTGGATGAAGTACTGAAGTTTACTACTTAAGTAAAAGTACCAATAGCCTGTAAATGTAGAAGTAATACATCAAGAATCTTACTAAGTACTTACTTTAAAGTATAAAAGTCCAAGTACTCAATGTCAGTCTGTGGACTGTGTCATTATGATACAGAATGTAGACATAATCATTTATGCCTCTGCCAATATTATGTGGATTGAGCAGATTGGTGTCAATATTGTGTGTGTAATTTATCATGTAAGATTTAGACTAAAAGTAAAAAAAAAAAAAAAGATATAGGCGAAAAGATGTTAATATAATGTAACGAGTAAACGCATCAATTTCTGAAATGTAATGAGTAGAAAGTACAGATAACTGCCACAAAATGTAATGAAGTAAAAGTATGCATTATTATTTTTACTAAAGTACAAATACAAACTACTAGCATTAGCAGTTAGCATATATCACACATCAGGAGCAGTAGTGGGGGGGGCATCTCCAGGTGTTCTTCGGTACCGTGGTCAACAGAATTAACATGTATGTATTTATTTTTATTATTTTTTATTGTGGTTTCAGACTAGCTAAAGACTAAGCGCGTGTTAGCATAACCTAAACCCTCCTTAACTGGTTCCTTTTACATTATCACTTTATATTAAGTACTCCTACATGTACTGAATATGTTCGACTATATTTGGCCTGAAGACATCACCTCCTATCGTTTCCTCAAATGCTGCTGCTTTTTTTAAAAAATATTTTAAACATCATCTTTTTCTTGATTTTAATCAGTTTGGAATCTAACAGTGATTTAGGGCTTTTTTATTTTATTTTTTTTATTATTAATTTCAACATTATCTTTGATTTTAGACCTCAGTAATGCATTTTGTTCACATGTTCTGGCGTGATGAATGATGACTAAAGTATTCTATCCTTATTTTATAGACATGATGTACATTAAACTAGACTAGATTACATGGGAGCGACTGTCAAGTTTTCATGTTGGTGCTGCTCGAAGTTTGTCGCTGTGACATTTTATGAAGAACTGAACAGTTGGTATTTGAGGGACAGCGGAGGAGCAGTGATTTAGTTTTGGGAAATAAAATCCAAGAAATTTATTGTCCAACTACACACACGATCATACGAGAATGTAAAAATCTTACTGAACATTTAAATCAGGGGTGTCAAACATTGTGATGACTTTGTGAAATGTAAAAATTAAACTAATATATTAACAATTATTTTAGTTCAGTTCCATAGACAGAACAATTAAATTTAAAGTGGGTCACATCTGTAAAATACTACCGTAATATCTAATAAATACTCACAACTGTGTAAACATTTTCATGTATTTACACCAAAACAAAGTATAATTTTGCAAAATGTGAATAATGTGAAGAAATATGAACCTGACATATCAGCTCTTAAGAGAAGTGCAATTTTGACATGATCTATTATTGAATATTTTGTGTATTTGTAGATCTACTGTGATCTATAAGTTAAAGTACACGTGTAAATGATATAACGATAATAATATAATGATATGAATAACCTGAACAAACATGAACAACCTGAAATGTCTTAAAATAACTGAGTACAATTTTACCAATATTCTGACTTATGTGGAAATGATAAAATGAAGCATAATATTGTTAAAATCACACTTATTTTTTCAGTTTGTTTATTATTCACATTGTTTTAAAGCATAGTTTGTAGATGTAAACATTTTCATGACGGAATTTTACTTTTTTTAACTCTAAAACATAGAGGAAAGTTCGGAGTTGACATTATTTATATATTATTATGTTATTATTTTACTGGTGTGGCCCAGTTCAGATCAAATTAGGCTGAATGTGGAACTGAACTAACATAAGTTTGACAGGCCTGATTTAATTGGACTGAATTTCTTCTTAAAAGACAATGTTCTACTTAAATAAATAACATCAATTCCCATTTACTGTAATTATAATCCCAGCAAATGATGTTTTTAGTTCAGAACAGGAAATCCAGCTTGACTCATATGTGTAGTTTTTGCATTTCTTAAGTCTTACATGCACTCGTTTCGACCTAAAATCAGATTTATCGAGGTTGTGCTTCAGTTTCAGCTTCTCTGTTGGAGTTCTACTGAATTACAGTTTGCACTGGCAAGACCGGAAAATGTTTGTTAACCAAGTGACAGACTGGAAAAATAAACCTGTCAAAGGAGCCATAATCAAATCAGAAAAAGTCATTTTCTTTGTAAATCCGAAAAAGAAGAAGAAGAAAAGATGAG
>JAPSES010115603.1:0-17103 GCA_029822895.1 Maxillicosta whitleyi | reverse complement strand
ACAGACAGACAGACAGACAGACAGATAGATAGATAGATAGATAGATAGATAGATAGATAGATAGATAGATAGATAGACAGTCTTTGTATTGACATATACACAGTTTCTGCCTTTTTTGTCCGTCTCGTTTGTGTTGATCTTCATGTGCGTCCCAATTAGTGTCCGTGTGAAACACAACAGTGGAACCAATGTTCAGCTGCAGCAAAATTAAAGAAACAAAGCTTTGATTTAGGAGAATTCTAATTGACTTTTTTTTTTTTTTTAATTATTATTATTGATTGTTTCAGCTGTTCATTATATGTTTTCTATCAGAAACCTAGATTGTAAACATGTTTTTCAGGTGAAATGCATCTGTTACTCTGACACATACTCTTATCGCTGCTATTTAGAGCAGCACCGCAAACCAAACGGTGTGTTCATACGGCTGCAGCACAGGCCCTGCAGCACAAACTCATTATAAACATCCCTCTGTTTATTCCCTCAGCTATTATCAAGCATGTGGCATGCTGTCATCCTCATCCACACCAGAGATGAGCTTGTTTCCTTCCCTCTGAAACTGGCTTCACACATTCATGCCGAGAGTCCAAGTGACAGGCCATCACTCTTCATTTCCACCGACCCAGAGCCAGACAAGAGTATGGAATGGGTGTCGCTGTTACCAGTTTTGTCAAGCCTGACAGCCTCTACAATTCCTTAATGTAGCACAGATGGCGAATTGGTACATGTCCCTGTTTGTCACCGCAATGGAGGAGTGACAGGGTCTTTGTCCATGTGAGGTGAAAAAGTTTCAGCTTGTTACAAACTATGGGATGTTTTTAGTTTGGAGTGCTTTGCTTTTTGCAGTTATACGGTGACTTGTGAAATTACTGACATTGCATCAGACATAAATTTCACAACAACCTCATAAACAAACATAATGAGCCACATCTGTCGTCATATTGTACATTTAGTTCAGAACAAAAGGAAAACTTAGTCCAATAGCAAATCATTGGAGTTTTTTATTTGGGAAATTACACATTACACTGTGTTTAACCAACGTATGAGTCTTAGGTTTTTTATTTTTACCTTAATTTATTGACTGTTGTATTTATTACGCCCAAAAAAATGGTGCATCTCCCCAATGAGAATACTTGTTTTTCTTTACCTGTGCAGAACTGATTTAATTTAAAGTAAACTCCATCGGTTGTTATTACTGAGCAGTGATTTGGGATCAGCTTATAAGATTTCCAACCAAAATTGAATTATGTTTTTCTCTCAAACCCAGCTGCCCTAACATTTCAAGCATCAAAAATGCCCAAAGTGTTGGATTTAATTTAATTTATTTTAATTTATTTATGATGTACTGAAAAAAAAAACTATAATAAGCACACAGAAAGGTGTGATTTCCTTTCTGGGGCAACAGCGACTGTGATGGTCTGCTTCTATGTATTTAGATTTTTATTTATTAAATTTTAAAATAACCTTAATGAGCAGTTTCATAACGTGGAGTTTTATTTTCTCATTAATCAAACACCAAAGCTGTCTGTTAGGCAAGAGACTTCGCTGCTGTCTTTTCTGGAACTGACATGTTTGTCTTTAGGTGTTGCAGTGCTGCTCTATTTTTCCTTAATTACTAAACCTGACATGTTTTCAGCTCAGTGCCGTGCAACTTTTGAACTAAAAAAATGCTGAAATTTCCTGTTACATCTGGCATTAGACTCTGTCCAAATTTGTTTTATGGAACACCACTATCAAACCATGCTATGGGATTGTTATTGCTCTGTCTCGGTGGAAATCTGACATTGTACACCTTCGAAATCACCTTCCAAAATAAAATCAGCCACTCCGACAACATGGACAATATCCTCATTTTGTGTGTGAGTATATAAGCATGATAATTGATTTCCTTGTGTGTGGACCTTGAAGTTATTATAAGATTTATGGCTGCGTGATTGTAAGCTCTTCTGTGTCTTCAACCCATGAAATGCAATTACTTTCATCCTCATGGGATTTTAACACAGCTGATGCTTTCAAACACTGCGCACACCAAATTAACACCCTTCATAACACTCTAACATTTGTGATCCTCCAGACAGTCCAACGAAAACCTGGTGGAAAGCTGCAACCTGCTTCAGCCGTCAATAACATAGACAGACAGAACTGGCGCCATATATATATATATGATGTTTTCAGCGTTTTGTGTGTTTTTATTGCCTGATGGCAGATGCATGCGTGACTGTGTCTGAGTCAGTGACCCTCAGAGATATGTACAAGCTAAAGATATACACAAACACCAAATATGTTTCAGTAAACCCAACAAGAACGACTCAATAAGTAAAAAATAGAGCGCTATAATTAATTTATTGCTATGAATCATTAACGATTTTCCTGTAACACGTGTAGGCACAGTATGCTTAAAGAAATGCAGCTAAATGATTTAAATAGAGATCAGAGAAGACGCCGTTGGTAATGATGTAATGGAGTTACCATTCAATGTAGCACATTTAATCCATTTCACTCTATATTTGGCCTTTTTTTTTAAGTGATTTATCACCATTTATTGGAATATTATCTTGTTTATTTTGCATTTCTTCAGTAAAACTCAGATATTTTTCTCAAAGTGCTACAGACTAACTTAATGACTTGTACTTATTTTTCATAGTTTAACTGTGTTATATTTCATATTACGTCTTGGCCATGACCGCCAATGTACAAGATATATATATAATTCACTAATAATGCAGATGTTATAAAAAAAAAAAAATGATCAGATTAATCCATTAAGACACTGTCGACCAAAAGCATGTACTGACCTGTTCAGCCACTATGTATCGTATTTATACAAGTAAAACATGCAGTTTATCATCTTTTTATGGTCATCAAATACGACCCATTTGGACATTCAGAGGCTTTGTCGTTACCATGGAAACACCATCTTATACAACATTGATTCACCAGTAAAACCCATGGAGATTAATAAATGACAGAAGTTGGAGGTGCTTGTTTTTAGTTTTTTTCCTGTTCTGATATAATAACCCTTGAATTTACTCTGAGCTTTGATGAACATCTCCATGAGCTGTGATTTAAATATAGAAAATAGATGATTTTCACTGACAAAAAAAGCAAAATGCAGAGGATAATATTCTAATAGATTGTGATAAATCATTTCGGGAAAGGTTAAATAGAGAGAAACATTCATTTTGGATCTGCCACAGAAGTTACACTGGGTCTTTACAGGTTAAGGTTGATGAATATTATATCAGAAACAGAGAAAATGAAAGAAAAACGGACTTTCCCAGCAAATCCATCAGTAACTGAAGTTAAACTAAGTATGTCCATCCCAATGTGATAACATGGGTTGTGTAAATATTCACACCATTTTTAATCAACCTGTTATCTGTACACATTATAAGCTTTCCAGTGTATGTTCACACCAAGTTAAATACCACACACTAAATCAAATCAAATCCAATTTTATTTGTATAGTGAGACGTTATCTCATGACACTTTACACTACTTTAGACTGAGGGTCAGGGTTACGTGAACTGGAGACGTTGGTGTAAATTAACACGCAATCGAATGGTGTTAATTAACATGCGAAAGGTCGATATACCATACATATACCACACCAGAAACCGTAAGAATTGTTTCAGGAGATCAGTCTCCTCCATCCACTGTCATTGATCCAACTCCATGTGTTTTTCTAGTTCAGATTCATCACCATTTATTGTCCTGTGTGCTGTATTTTGTGTTTTTTAGTGAAAATAATGTATTTACTTAATGTGTAGATGTTCATAAAAGCTCAGAGTAGATGATTATTATATAAAAAACAGAAAACTGGAGAAAAAGTGACTATTTCAGTCAAATCTCTCATTAACTGAACATAAACCCAGTGTTTCCATTCACTGTCATTGATCCGACTCCATGGGTTTTACTGGTGAATCAATGTTGTAGAAGATGAAAGTGTTTCCATGGTAACTACAGAGCCTCTGAGCGTCCAAATGAGTCATATCTGACGACAATGAAAAGATGAAAAACTGTACTTTACACCAATTATTTACATGTATTGATAGGATTAATGGATCAACTGGTATTAAACAGTTGAGATCAGTAGTTGGTTTTGGACGACAGTGGATGTTTGGGTCTTTATGGATGAAGTCAGATCTGCTCAAGGACCAAAAATTTTGGGTCTTTACACAACAGGGGCATTTATTTTTTAATTCCAATATCACTATAATTTAAAAATCATTGTAAATATTGTAATAATTTCATAAGCAATGGACACATTACATGGTGAAAAAGCCAGAACAAAGGTCATTTTTTGGGGGGGGCTTTTATAACCATTAAATGTATCACCCAACCATTTGTATTAAACGGCTCATATTTATCTAAATCTTTAGTCTTTGGTTTGAACCCTCCAGCTGCTGCAAAGATATCTTTCTAGTCATTTTGGCAAAAATCAAGTGGATCAATTCTTGCTGAATTTGTTACATCTATAACTAGTTACATCACAACATGTACACATATAAGGTCCAGACTTCTGATGAACATTTCTCCAGTTCGACATAATTGTTTATCAGCAGCAGTGGTTGTAGTCCATACTGAAAATATGTCCAATTACATAAAATCTTGTTGCACAGCCTACAACCTGAGGGGGTGTGGTCATTTGCATTTAAAGGGCCAGCGCTCATAACCACCTTTGTGGTGTCATTACTTAGAAATAGTGTTAGTGAACCTGTGGAGTTGAATTAATGAAGAATTCAGAACCAAGCAGAATATTTACAGTTTATGTAGAACACAGGGAAATGTTTAAAAATGCATAATTCCATTTTAAAAAACCCCAAAAACAAATAAATAAATAAATAAATGTAAATATCACTCCTTTTAAATTGAGGCTGTGACAACAATGATAATTGACTTGGATCTGTTAATGTGTATCCATGTTGTTTAATATGAAATACACAAATGATGATAAATAAGTAAGTGTAAAACAATTACACTAGCAGGTGATGTTGAATGCACTATTTCGGGATTGCATATATTTCAGTTTCTTCTTGAACAGCATATGTTGTTGCTGGTGCGAATGATAAATATGCAAGTATTTCACATTTTCAAGTCACACTGTAGAGTGTTTGTTGCTGCACCAGTCTGTAAAGGCCTGTAGGTTCCAAAATAAAGCTAATGTTACCATGTGATGAACTGCGTGTACCCGACTTCAGCCGTTGGTAGTTAACCTCTCACAGACTTTTGTACGTGTACCTGTACTGGTCATACTGGTGACATTAATAGTGCTTTGTGTATTACTTATAAGGAAGAGAGGCACATATATGATAAAAAAACAAAACAACCCTGTCATAAATGCACCACACTGGACTTTTATATTGTATAATTAAGCATGTGGGCAGAACCTATGGCGAGCAGCCAAAGCCGGCCGCAATGTACATACGGTCATTGTTTCTGGGTGATCAAGCACAAGTAAACAAACTGCAGTCAGTGAGCAGGATTGAGTGGATTTCTGCACTTGTTTGTGCAGCTGTGAGCTCTGCATTCTGCCATTGTCCTGGAGACACGACCCAGTACTGGTCAGTAATGTGTCATCCTACACTGGTGTCTGCTGCCCGGGGTCAGTGACCAGTTCATCACACACAGGTAATCGCACAAATGTAGGAGTCTGCGTTACTAACGATGCTGGAACAGCCTGTGAAGGAGGCAACATGTCGATGACTGATGGAGCAGCGGCTTCGTACTGACACGGACATGACAGTGGGTTATAATAAAAGTCACCTGATTGAACTGCTAGTATAGTACATGATCTGAGATCGCTAGTCATGAAAATTCACTACAGGTACTCTTTAAAATGTTCAGAAAATGAATAAATGAATGAATGAAAGATGCTCATTGGAAGTATCTTAAAGTTATAATTAGGGAAAAAAAAAAACAACTATTTGACTAATTTTAGATAAATTTTATTTAAATGAAGAATGAATAAAGATGACGCAGAAGTCCGTCCTGTGCACTGTATAAACATGGTGTGGTTTCTGTCCTGCACATTATTTAACAGCAGATTCACTGATTTACTGCTGGAAATGTCATATTATTGGGTAGGCATAAATGAGATGGTGCTTTAGCCTACACCTTTTCATTCATGTTTAATATAAAAATCCAAACTGCATGTATGTATTCATCATGTTCTGGTAAATGGATGAATAAATTATGACTATTACCAAATATATATATATCCTCCTGACTACCCAGCAACGTCAAAGTTTTAGTTGGTTTTTTTTTTTTTGTTTTTTTTTAAACAACTGTTCGGTTTTGATCAGAAATTGCATAATGTAACTTTTTTTTTATCTATTTTTTTTTTTTTTTAAATAATTGTTATTTGTTTATTTATATTTTTTATGGAATGTCCTTTGCAGTGGACAGCATTTTTAAAGTAAAACTATGAAACTTTTGTCCACTACAGAGGACAAGAATGTATTGCTGGGAGTCAGGAGGACATTTATTTATTTATTTATTTATTTTCTAAAGTCAAAATGATACCAGTACTGATGTGTTGCATGGCTGCTCAAATAATCATTTTACAGCTCAAAATCGTACTTTGTTTTTACTAAATGAAGCTGAATCAATCAAATAATACTCAAAGTGATATGGGTTTGGACCAATCGTGACCAATCGATTCACTCATGAATTATGAATCGAAATCAAATAGATCAAGGACATACATTGGCTGATAAATGCCCTAGTTGTAATACCGCCCACAGCCCCTAGGTGTCCCCTGGGTGTCCCCTGGTTTCCATAGACCTACACTGAACTTCTCATTAAAAATCCTATGCCAGTATTGTTTTTTTCCAGTAGTCATTCCATTTTCAGTCATTTCATTCGTGTGATCTAATAAGTGATGTTTTTGGGTCACCAGTTACATCTGAGGTGAAACAGAAGTGTTGATATGTTTCATGTATGAACAGGTCTGTGGAAGACTCCAGTCGCCCGCCAAGTTGGATCATCACTTTTATTTAATAAACCACATTGTTTTTTTGTTTTTTTTGGCAGACACATGCACTGTATCTGTGGTTTAAGAGGTTCTACTGACATCACTGTGTTCTCCAAACCCTTGGTGAAGCTCATATTTAGTGTCAGCTCATCTATGACAGTGTGCAAAGACAGAGGTCAGAATAGATGTTTAGATATAAGAGAATGATCACATTGTTAAATATCCATAATAATCCATACTAGCAAACAGCTCCAGTGGTTCTAAAGTTTTCTCTGTTTATTTATGCATTTTCTTACAGTTGTTTTTTCTTTTTATCCTTTTCATAACCATAACTGAGTATGTTTTATCACTAACTTAGACATTGTTTCACCATCTGTTGGACAACTCAGACATTCAGGAAGTGACGCCTTCTTTGCACGCTGACAAGTGACGCGCTGTGGGACATGGTGTGTTAAAGTGCAACGTCCTTCAGAATGTGATGAGCTGGGAGTGAGAATGTGTTGTTAGTGGCCAAGATGTCATGCAAATATGACCCTGAATGTGTCATGAAATGTCTGAAACATGGACATACAAACACTGACAACAAAAATGGACTGAAACTCCAGTGTGTGAGGTGTCAAAACTAAAATACACAAACTTAAATGTAATTTTGCTGTGAACGTCACTCTTAATTCATAATGAACCGGGTTGAAAATGTGCGTATATTTAGTTTTTTTGTGAATTTGTTTGATCTTAATTCCATCTAAGTAGGTCAGTAACTAAAACTTTACTTATATGGCACTTTTTAAAACAACATGTTACAAAGTACATCACACAAAGAGAGATAAATAAGAGCAGGTAGTTAGACAAGAGTCAGAGACCTGCACAGGTTTGGGAACCCGCGGGTGAACCACGGCTGACCTGTAAAAAATTATGAAACGGGTGAATGTTGCCAGAGCCAGAACCAGAGCGTGGGTCTAATCTGCGGTTTACAAAAAGCCTACGAAAAGTAAATATTGTACTAATATAAAAGTCTATGTTGTAGTGAAACGTAAACACCCTTTTCCAAGATAAAATGTAAAATCGGATATATGATTTTGTCTGTACGCATTCCCAGGAATCATCACGGGTATGATTTGGGTGTCGTGTCTATTTATAGCGGTTCAGGTCGGGTGCAGAACCAAAATTTAAATTCTATTGGTTAACGGTTCAGATTCAGGATGAAGTATGACGGGTTTGGGTGGGTGCGGATTGTGAAAATTTGACCCATGCAGGATTCTGCAACAATAATAACACAGTTTCAACAAACCGACACAGTCTTGTCCTGGAGTCCTGGTCCTGGAAGAAGGCAACATCTAAAACAAGCAGGATACCGACCCTCCAGGACCAGGACCCCCCCTCCCCATGTGGGGTTGTTGGTGACCTATGTGGACAGGGTGTTTGTTCAGTGTGTGTTGCTTATGTCAGAAAAATTGTGTGGCTTTGTTGAAACTGTGTTATTATTCTTGTCTAACTACCTGCTCTTATTTATCTCTCCTTATGTGATGTACTTTGGGTAACATGTTGTTTCAAGAAGTGCCATATAAATAGAGTTTTAGTTACTTACCTACTTACTTTAAATTAAGATCAAACTAATTCACCAAAAAACTAAATATACGCACATTTTCAACCCGGTTCTTAATGAATTAAGAGTGACGTTCACAGCTTAAATGACATTTAAGTTTGGATATTTTAGTTTTGACACCTCACACACTGGGTTAGAGTGGACTCCCCACCCCTGTATTAAACAGAACCATAACCAACACTGTACACCAGTAAGTACACAGACACAATAAAGATGTAAACACACGTCCATACACAAATATATGCACACACACACACATACTACACTGTCCTTTTTTACTGATAGCTTGTTTCCGGTAAAGTTTCATACTGTCTACCAATTACAGTTATTGCAGATCGTTGCTTTATCAGACGGGGGCAGTTGTTTATTTACCTGCTTGAGTAGTTTCAGCTACTTCCTGTAGTCTTCATTAGAATCACAGCAAGTAAACCTCAAATCATTCATATCTGACCATTACAAAAGAGAAAATCACACTATGGATCAGGACAAAGCCAGGGTCATCTGAAAGGAACAGATACCATCGCTTGATCCGAGAGGCCAATGAGATACAGAAACACACGCCAAGGACTATGAACAGGGACATACACCTGGTCACACACCTGGGATGCGGTCCTGGAAAACATGTCAGACAGTAGGGGGCGTAATCCCTCCCATCTGTCTGACCAACCATGTGACGCTTCTGACAAAGGCTACAGGAAGAAGCTGAAACTATTCAAGCAGGTAAATAAACAACTGCCCCCGTCTGATAAACGAACCATCTGTAAGGAAAGGCTCGTTTGTTGTGACCACAGTACTTTCCCCTCCATAATCGGGGGGGTACTCCCCTCAATTCTTCTAGGACCATTATGGCTCCCACATCAATACAAATAGTTGCACTCTGCCAAGATTAGTGTTAAAGTGCAAGATAAGAGAGACTAACAACACCTGAGGTTACAAGTGAAAAAATTAGACACACTAGACTACATTATCTACTATCCAAAAAGACAGGGGTTTAATGCACTGAAATACAACTCTGATCACTAGTAAAAGTCACACATTTACAAACTACTTCATGAAATAAGTTTACTTTGAGATTAAATATTTAAGATTTTCATCCTTATATTTATAACTAAAGAACTTGAACCAGACTTGTGCTGAGAATGTTTTAGGTCCAGATAAAACCTTGGTAATATGGGGTTAGTGCCTCGGCTGTGATAAATGAAACCGGTGTAAATAATATTCACAACAGTTGGTAGATAGTAGAGACGAGCAATAATATGAAGAGTGTTTGTTTGGAGAGATAAGCACAGAAATAGTTCTTCTCTTAAAAATGTTAAATGAATGTTAACTAGCTCTCAGTTGAGATGGTGAACTATGAACGTCAATGAATTTACTTTATTCTGTATGAACTGAACTTTGAAGTAAACTGGACTTTATTATTCACAATAAAATTCAAATTGAAAATGGAAAATGAGTTGATTTCACCTCACAGATTTGGTTTAAGTAGAGACTGAGCTCCTGTTAACGTTGACTGTAGAAGCCTCAGTGGAAAACAGATGAGAAGGTAAACTTAAACAACTGGTATTTGTGTGTCTTTAGGGGGGTCTGGTTCTTCATCAGGGAGTGCAGACCCCCCAGTACCCCTTGTAATTTGAACTATGGTTGTGACTTAAAGGGGACATATTATACCTTCTCATACTCCAGTTAGAATTGTTCTATGGACTATACAGAACATGTTCATGAAGTTCCTGCTCAAAATCATCCAAACAAAAAAGTTTCTCCAGCTCTGTTTTCCTGTCAGTGCCAGTCATTTTTACAGCACGCCGTTTTATCCAAGACGTTCGAAAGAACTCTGAAGTGTTCAGTCCGACCACGCCCCCTCGAGTCCGCAGCCAAAGGCTATGGAACTGTTATAGAACCGTATGTGTTTGATCCTGAATCAGACCCAGATGCAGAGCAAGCGTGCGGTTGGCAAATCAAACTAATATGTTGGACAATCACAACATCATTTGTGGGCGGAGTTGGCCATCCCTGGACAGCAAGTACACGCCCCCTTATTGGATTTCTCCCCCTTATTACATCATATTGGCAGTGAAATCTAAACGGCTCAACTAGAGCTTCTGACAAATTCATTGACTTGGAGTGTTTATCAGACTAGACGAGACCCAAACAGGAGCAACATTACCCCAAGAAATGATTTTTGCACAATATGGCCCCTTTAATGGTCAGTGGAAAATGTGGTTCCCAGTATGAAAGCAGATAAGAACCAGATACTTTGGGCTTCATTCAGACTGGAGGTAAATGTGGCCCAAACGTCACTATCCACCGCTCCTGACTCCGACTCCTCATCCAAACACACTGTTAAAAACAGACGTAGCAGCCGTTGCGCCACAAAAGGCCAGAGCAAAAAACCTGGTTCTGCTCTTTTTTAATCTTCCACTTATAATTATTTGACTGGTTCTGACTTTGGTTTTAGACAAACTTCATCAGTACCACACACTGATACCAGACGCCTCCATATTTACTTCCTTAAACACATGCCCTCTGACATCAGGACCTCTTGTGCACATGTGGGTCACTTCAGGGTCACATTCAGTTCATACTGAGAACGGATAGAAGTCGTATTTAATTTATAATATGAACAAGTACAGAAAAAAATCAGATTTCACCAAAAAATCGGAATACCTGCCGTGTGAATGTCGGCTAAGACAACACGTCTGACACATGAGCCCCAGTCAACTATCATAGACACATGTATGAGGCCAGCAGCCTGTTTAACCCAGTCCAAACCGGATT
Organism: Maxillicosta whitleyi; assembly: GCA_029822895.1. Taxonomy (NCBI): domain Eukaryota; kingdom Metazoa; phylum Chordata; class Actinopteri; order Perciformes; family Neosebastidae; genus Maxillicosta; species Maxillicosta whitleyi. Next base: position 5,752 of record JAPSES010115603.1, on the reverse strand, counting down.
AATATTATCAAGTCTGAAGGGATTGTACACGTGAACGTTGCAATTGCTTATTACGCAAATTTTCCCAGGTCATCCTGTTGTCAAATTATAACTGATAATAATAACCTGCACCTTTAATAATAGCGGACTGAAAAGGCAATTTTCTTGTGAAAATGCATGTGATTACTGGGACCAACAAATTATAATTTGATCATCTGTGAAATGAGAACTGTACGGCAGACAAGGAGGAAATGACAATGAAAATTAGAAAAAGGTATATACTGACATGGATGGGAATAAAAAGCCAAGACGTGGGAAGGGAGAAGAAAAAAACGTTTGTTGCGGCATTTCATTCGACTTCAATTCACCGTATCGACATAAACCGAGTTAAATATTTGCACTCGTTTAATGTTTGATGCAGATGAAGTGATCTTTTGCTGTCACATTACGGTTCAGATTTACTAAAGATCGCACACATCCTGAAGCGTCTAAAGGTCAGCTTTGAACCTACAGACTAATCTTCAGAGCTGCATGGCTGAGTTGGGGGATTGGATAGCGCTAAATGTTCTGGAGCTAAACCTGGATCAAACAGAGGTGCTTATCATCAGCTGTGGACTCCTCCATAAACAAACCATGCTACTACTCGCGCCTCTTATCCCAAATATTAAGGACACTGCTAAGAACGTGCGCGTTATCTTCCACCGTGAGCTAAAGCTTTAGACAAAACACACACTCACACAAAATGGTGCAGTCATGCTTCCACCAACTCATGGACATTTCTAAAACCAGAGTAGTGTTATCTTTCTGCAGCACAGAGAAAATTATCCATCCTTTTTTTTTTTTTTTTCCCCCTCCATGTTTGGACGCCTGTAACCATGTGTTTACCTGCCTCCGTACTCCAGATTTGGCTTAAACTTCAGTCTGCAGAACTCGCAGTCTGTTGATTTAACTCCCACCCATAAAGGAGTTTTAGATCTTACAAGTATCTGTACTTTCTACTCATGACGATGTCAACTTGTTACTGTAGGTTTCATGCGCTTGGATGGAAATATCTTCTTATATTTGTTGTTATTTCTATAATTGAAGGTTTTCCTACAAATAATGTCAGCGTTAATCAATGGAATAACAGTACATGAAAAAACAAAACAAAAAACAATCCCTCGGTGAATACATTACTGCGTATGGAGCAAAAATAACTCGAGGAAAGCATTGAAAAAGACAAAGCAACAAAACAGACGAGAATCAAAGTGTGATGTGTTACTTTTAAATTTGATGACAATCCTCATCCCGCACTTCCTCGTTTTTACTTGAATAAAGAAGTTGAACTCTTGCTAAGTATCTACACTTATACTCCTACTTTAAAATCATTGTACTTTTGCCACTTATTCCAGTTTGTGTTTGATCTGTTTGCACCATTTCTGCTTTAAAGAGGTGATATTGTACTATTGACACCCCCCCCCTCACCCCCCAAAAAAACATAAATAAAATAAAATAAAATACAGCGACTCAATGCTATGTACCCACAGACTGAATCACTCATTAAATGAAGTACAAAGATCATTGTTTACAAACATTTGTATTATGGTATTAATGTTTATTCTTCAAACTAAAACTTGTTATTTTGTCATTCAGTCATTATAATCTTTACATGTTCCATCGGCTGATAGTTTACATTATAGCTCTGTTAGCTCAGCTGCTTAGCTTGTTTTTAGCCACAGTAAAACCACACTTCCGTTTTCAGTACGGTTTGTGTTGTCAATCCCTGCACTTAAAGGGACAGTTGTGTATTTTTGACATGAATCTGTATTTCATCTCCTCATCAGTGTAGTACATCCACACTGACTTACCCCCGATAGTGTCCTGTGAGCCCAGTTCTGGTCCGTTTTTGGTCGAAACGAAAGTAGTCCGGCAAGTTTTGCGGGGGGTCACTAAAATAAAGCGTTTTTTCTTCTAAAAAAAGAGCGATTTATTTGCATCATAAACCAATGTTCATAAATAGTCACACATCATAATCACTTGGTCCTACTTTCTCTCTCTTCGTATCCCTACGCTACCGCAAGATAACACCTAGTCTACCTGTGTCACTGCTAAAACAGTCGTGTACTAGTGCGCAGCAGTCAGCAGCATGACAGCGCACTGATAGGAAATGAGACTGTCCATTCAAAAGTACTGTACAAATAAAATTTCCGTTTTTGTTTTTCCACCCCCCTGAATGCTGGCTTTGCGTGTTATTTGTGGTTGGTGAAATCCACTAAGACTTAATTCTGAGGGAGATTGGACTCACAGGACTCTTATTTCAAACAGGATTGCCTTCAAATCTCCACACAGACATCAGCTTAACGGGGGTTTTGGTTGCTTCACAAATTCCCTGTTTCCGTAAGCAGATAGATAGAATTGAGTATTTGCACATCTAAAAAGGATGCAGTACATTTATGCCAAAGCAATTCTTCAATTTGACAAATCAACATCCGGCGCGCTGGTCCGGTGTGCTGCGAGAGACTCCGTATTTTTCACTTCTATTTTAAAACACATTCAGAAAGTTCTGTGATGATGTTAAATAACGGTGAAGCCATAAACGGTGCAGAGAAAGAACCCTTTCAGCTTCACATGTGCACTGATGATGGCTTTATAATGACACTGCACTGTTTGTTCAGGTCCATTAAATACCAGAAACGCTCTCTCATCAAGAGCCCGTATGTAAATACTGTCCATATTTCCAGTAACATTTCCCCTCAGTGTTTTATTGATACTGCATATTCTACTTAAAACATCTCCTGCTGATGCACACTCCCTCCTGCATATTGTTTGTTGCTTACTGCATGTTGTGCTGAAAGCCTTTCAGAGGGAAAAAATAAAGCTTTCAACTTGCAAAAGCTTCTCTTTTTTTTTTTTTTGCCTCACATGGGGAAAAATCCACAGTCAGAGGCAGAGTTGCCAATTTCTCGAGGTGCAACTACCTTAATAGACCAGAATGCATTTCACAGGGTCCACTGGCTGAATGTTTGTGATTTTCATCTCTACATCCAGATCCCCACTCTCAAACCTTTCTGTAATTTGAAAAGACACAGCGCACCATGACGCTGGCAGCTCTTCAATTTCACATTGTTAGATTGAAGAAAAATTTATTTGTCCTTCTCTCTACAAAATAACTGAAGGTGGTAAACAGCAATTTACACTTAACTATATATACACCTATAAGGCGTTTATACGCACACTTTAGATTGGCTCAGGTTTTCTTATGCGAGTGCCAGCCATTTTCTCAGATTTACCTGAGGTTCTTTATTTTATTTATTTTTTTACTCCAAGTTTCTAGATCAGGGGTCTCAAACATGCGGCCCGGGGGCCAAATGCGGCCCACCAAAGGTTCCAATCCAGCCCTTCGGATAAAATTACAAAATGCAAAAATTCCACAGTCAAGGCTGTCGAACTTATTTTAGTTCTGACTCCACCAATATGATGTACTGTAAAAATAATACTACAAAAAATAAGGACTCCATATTTTCTTCTTGGATTCATGTGAAAAAAAATTATATTATTATATATATTTGTGTTTGTTTTAGAGCAAAAACTAACATTAAATTATGAAAATATTATCATTTACAAACTATCCTGTAACAATAAAATGTGAATAACCTGAACTAATATGAACAATCTGAAATGCCTAAAGAAAATTAAGCACAATTTTAAACAATTTTCTGTTATGAAATGTTTAGTATCTTTGTAGATCCATAATGCATATGTATAAATGATAAGTTGAGGCATAATACTGTAAAAATTGCACTTTTCCCCCATATTATTCACATGTTTTTTGATTGGATAGTTTATAAAATTAAGTATTTTCGTAACACTAATGGGGTCTTTTTTGCACCAAAACAAGTTATCATTATTTATTGGTTATTATGAATCTCGCTGTCTGTATTGCATTATGGAATTCACATTATTCAGATTGCAGAAATAAAGCTACTTTTGTACAATCATGAATCACTGATATCCTGCAGATGAATCATTGGTGCAGGGCAGACAGCTGCCAAAAGTGGTTTCTGCAAATCCAGAACATTAGCATTAGCATCACAAATAACCTCAGCAACAAGGCTACGTCTGGATGATTTTCTTTGACTAGTATTTTTTTATTTTATATACACTAGCATTAATATTACTACTGTAAATATAATAAGTAATATTACTACAGTGAATAAACTGACATGTACACTTTATTTTTTCCCAATCCTAATTATATTTTACCTCCTTTGTCTCATTTGTCTGTATGTCCTGTACATTAAGTGAAGTAACAATAAAAAAAAATGTTCGCATCTTGAATCTATTAAGTAGTTTCATGCTCCAGAGGAACCGACTTCGTTGTGTGAAATTGAAATTGATGATCTGAGGCAGGGATGTCAAATACATTTTAGTTCAAGGGCCACATTTAGACAAATATGATCTGAAGTGCATCCGACCAGTAACATAATAACATAATATTTAATTAATGTCAACTCCTTCTCTATGTTTCAGAATAAAAAAAGTAAAATTACACTATGAAAATGTTTACATCTATAAATGACCATTTTAAACAATGCGGGAAAAAATATTAGACCACCTTTATTTTCTTCAGGTTATTGTTCATTTTAATGCTGGGTTTAACTAAAGGTCCATTTGTTTGGACACATATAATAATAACAACAATAATATCTCATAATAATTTAATTTCATAGCTGATATCTATCCATTTTCCATGTTTTCTTGATAAAAACCAAAATCACTTCAGTTCTTACATCAATATCTATGTCATTGTACTGATAAAAACAGTGCTTTTAGACATTGCATGCTTTCCTTTCTGTCTGTTTTAGTCACATGATACACACAGGAGTCTATTTCTGTCTATTTTTTTTCTGCAACTGTAAACAAAGTGAAAGTTCTGAATAAAAATAAGTGCAACTTTAACAACATTATGCATTACAGTTTACAGATCACAGTGGATCCAGAAAAACACGAGACATTTAATAACAGACATAATATTGTTAAAATTGCACTTCAAGATATTTCAGGTTGTTCATATTTGTTCAGCTTATTCTTTCTTTTTTTTTGAGAAATGATGATGAATTTGATTAGTATAAATACAGTAAAATCACATGAAAAAAGTTTAGGAAGAGAAAAATTTAGAGTTGTGAGGATTCATAGGTTATTATAATTACATTTTACAGATCTGACCCAAGTGGGGTTGTATTGGTCTGTATGTGGAACCTGAACTAAGACGATTGTTAATATCTTCAGTGTAATTCATCCTATGGGTCAGAATGGACCCTTTGGTGGGCCAGATTTGGCCCCCAGGCCATATGTTTGATACCCCTGATCTAACAGAATATACTTTTACTGTAAAATGTTTTATGTTTATGCTGTTTATTTCCAGAGTTGGGTCACATGACTTCAGTCATAATGTACTGGACTTAAGTCTTATTTAATGAATGTTAATGAAAGACTAAACCTAGAGCAGTTGACTTGATAAAAAAAAAAAAAACCATTCCATCCTTCAGTTCATCACAAATGTTAAACATAATTTGCTGCACACTTTTAATCCCCCAAATATCGTGTAAGATTCTGTTGAAAGTTACTTCTCTATAATTTAGTTTAGATCAGGGGTTCCTGACCTTTTCCAACTCAGAGCCCACTTGGAAATCTCCCAAATGTCCGCGGCCCACCTTTGACCCAATAAACAATAGACTACCGGAACAAATAACATTTTTAGACCACTTTGCTATTTTATTGTGAAAAAATGTAA
>JAPSES010115563.1:0-17109 GCA_029822895.1 Maxillicosta whitleyi | reverse complement strand
GACATGTCTGTTCTTGGTGTTGGATTTTATCAAATACATTTACCCAAAAATGCGACTTATACTCCAGTGTGACTTATTTCCTTCTTTATTATGCATTTTTTTGGCCGGTGCAACTTATACTCCGGAACAACTAATACTCCTTATAATTTCCAGAGCAAGTGGCAAACAAAAACTTTATAGATTCCCCTGATGTAGACCAAGGCATTTATGGGGTGTTTTACATCTTCACACTTTATGCTTGGTACGCCAGCACTTCATCTGTACTGCTCATCTCAGGGGAAGATTAAAAAAAAGAAAGATTTATGTGAAGACACGCAGCTGCACACCAAGTGAAGCGACGCACTGTTGCAAATAGTCCAGGAGATTAAACAGTATTTTAGACGCTTAAAACTGTGATTTACTGCAGCTAAAAATGAAATATGAAAAACAATAACTGTATCTGAATTAAATGAATTATTTTGACCTGTTAGGAAGATTAAGTGTTGCCTCAATAAAAGAAAAACTTTGAAGCACAGAGGCCGTTTGGACCCAGAAGTGAATATTACAGCTCTATGAAGTCAGACCTAACAACCAGAACATTTTAATCGTAGTGTTTCCTTTAGCAAGAGATAGAATACTGGGATTTAATACAAACCAATGAAGCATTAAATTGCAGAAACAAAACCTATTCAACACTATTAAGTCTGCATCATCTGTGCTTCACTTAAAAGTATTTATCAACAGAGAGCAGCATCTCTTTGTTCTTGAGAGGAACTAAAAATGTGCAGTCATTTGCTTCATGAAATAAGGGCTGGCTGATGGAGATTATGTTAAATTTGTATTTAATGGCTAAATTAATCAGTGTTTCATTAGTTCAGTCACTTTAAAAATTACTGACTGTGCTGGAGACTAAATTTCATTGGTTTGTATCTATGCATTAACCTCCACAAACTGTATGATTAATATAAGATAAATAACACAGTTTAAAGACTATTTTTGATTCATGTGGAGATGTTAAACTGATTTGCCTATAAAGCATTCTTACCTCTAATGGTACACAGTGCACACACTTTCCGAGAGCACCATGGCGACATCTGTGAGGAGAAAATGATTATTTTGTAAGTCGAGACTCACTCTACATATAAACACAATTCATCCCATGTTATTCATCCCACCCCATGTCTGGGTTTCTTACAGCTGTGAATCTCTGTTCCTGTAGATCTTTCCATCTTGCTTTGCTAGATACTGATCGATCTCATCCTCCTGGACCTGAGGTGCTGAGAAGGACCGAGGGAGCATGGAGGACGAAGAGGATGATGAAGAGGATGGGATGGATGGTAGGGATGAAGATGAGTGAGGGGTTGCTGTGTCCATGACCTCCCCTGGAGACCCAGAGGATCCAGAAGGGAATAGAAACAGCATGTCTCCATGCCTATAAAACAGATAGGAGTAAATTATTCACAGCTACAGTCGATTCAAGCATTAAAAAGGAAAGGGTGCGTTTTCAAAACTGTATCATTTCATGCAAAACTATCACAATCCAAAAGGCATACAGACATATTCAGTATTACAGCATTTGATTATTTTTTGCCAAAACCTTGTCTTCCTATGTTTGAATAATTCAAGGGAAGAGGACAAAAGAAGTCAATCATACCAGTCTAAAGACCAGTAAGCATTAACTATATTCACAGGTGAACAGTTTTGAACAGCAGACACTACTGCAAATCTGTTCCTTAAGAGTCTTCATTTCATATGTAACTTTAGGACATGCATTGGAAAGAAGAAAAAGCCACACACTAAATAAATTAGAGAGCAGTATCTGATCTCTGCACTTGGTGTATTCACTCTGCAGCTATGGGTGAGGGTTGTACACGCTGAAAATGCAACATACACTTTGCCAAATTTATGCTCTGTGTTTTTACCTCTGTTATACCCATTTTTACTTATTAAGTTACCATACTCTGGCTTTGTTTCTATCTTGAATTAACCCACAAGGTCTGGCTGAAGTGTTGGGTTGGTTTAATTTCATGGTTAGATGAAATGTTAAACCCTATACATACACAGTAGTGATGGAGGCAAATATAAAGGTAGCAACAAATGTTAAAGACAGGTGATTGTTCATCTTGTCTGCATCCTCATTTGACAGCAGGATACTCAGCATTAGATGCACCATGTTGCATTTGCTTTTTTACTTACTTGATCTTAAGGAGGCTGAGGGTCTTGTTCTGGGAAAGGATTTCTCCGGTCTTGTTGCGATTCAGGTAAACAGAGAACCCATTAGAATTGAACCCAAACTCTTTGGCCACCTGAGAAAGAAGAAAACGTAATATTCTGATAAGAGAGAGGTCATCCCATTAACCCGAAAGATAATCTGTTACTGTGAGCCATGATGAGAGAGCGTGTAAAGCATTTAATCAATTATTAAAAACAGAAAAATTGTTATATAATCTGTGGTAAGTACATTTGACATGAAGAGAACAATAATATAGTGTATGTGTCACTCTGCTCAGACAATAATGCAAGTCTTGAAGGGAAGCAACAATTAACAATGATGTTGTGAAAGAAATGTATGACATGGAAAGGCTGACCTCATTAAAACTCACTACTGACAAATGTAAAAAATATTGGGGAAAATGGGATGTTTATGTTAATCAAAGAAACCCCTAAACCTGTATAATCTTATACTTAAATATGCTCATTTTGACTCATTTTAACTTGTCCTGAACCTGTCTGTATTTAATTTGTCTAAAGGTTGAACTTAGGTGTTCTAACTGTTATGGTCTGTTTTTTGTTTGTTCTGTGTACAGTAAAATTTGTATATGTATATGAAAATCACAATGAATCCAGGAACAGAGGTGTGTGAGTTACTCATGTCCCTGCAAACGATGCCAATCACCACCAAAGCAGATTAGTTGAGCTCATCTTGGCATGAGGAAAGACTGAGCGTGTACCTTCTAAGGTCAGCACAGAGCCAGTCAAATTAAGCTGCTAAAAGCGCGATGAGTACAGTGTTCCATAGCAGAAGAGACCCAGGCAGACGGTGGTGATTTGACAGTTTTGTAAAGGTATTTACTAATTCAAGAGTCCTTAGTGAACATTCCAATAGCGGTCTAAAGCAAAATAGATGATCACTGTGGTATTAATGGATTTCTGTATGCAAACTAGCTCATTTCATTGATTGTGGTGCATTTAAACTAAAAGACATGAACAAACTAGACATGAACTGGTCCTGGTGCTGGACATTGAGGTGGACATGAAATGTACACAACTGGGATACAGAATCTAAACAGCAAAATGTAAAAGAAGCAGCATGTGCAGTGTTAGACCAACATTAGGTTTGCTGATTTATTGAACTTCTACTGACCACACACATGCATTTCTCAGTTTCCACATTAAAATCCAATTGGAATATATGTGAAATATGTACAGCAGTAAAAACAAATATTTAATGGAGAAAAAAACCCAGCTCCTGGATTGCCTCCATAGTGGTAGTGTTTAGTGTGACATCCCTTTGCACTTAACATGAATGTAACCCTATTATTCACACGATATTCCACTGATTTTCTGATGTTTTATACCAGGTTTCATTTAACACGCCACATGTTTCTAACCATTTATGCAGCTTCTTGTCATAGGGTCAGAGATCAAACTAATTAGTCACTTCAACCGTCTGTGTAGGTTCTCATTTGCCCAGGTCATCGTTCTTATTGCTTGAACCGAGAGGAACTATCAAGGAAAATAGTCTCTTTAACTTTTAGAACCCGTTTAGTTTATATTTTTTTGTGGGTCTTTTAAGGCTGTGCACATATTACCTATGTTTTCATGTTGTATCTGAAGAAAATGTATACTCATTTCAACCCTCAACAAACAACAAAGCTAAAGGTGGGCTGAGACTTTTGCAAAATAGTGTATGTAAATGATAGCACTGATTAACAAAATAAGCTTAAAACAGGGTAGACAAAATAAATGCCGTATCTGTGATTAATCCATATTTAGTGCTGCACAGAGTTGCTGTAGAATAGTGTATGTAGGGCAAAGTCTAAAAAAACTAGTGTGTGTTTCAGCGGTAAATAAAGAACATGTGATAGTTACTAGTGCAGTTCACCAACGGGTTCTTAACTAGTCTTTGGACAGAGGAGGAGGACCAAACATAACACTGTAGATAACCACAAATAGTGCCAGGAGTGTGAAACCTAGAGATTATTCGAGAACAACATCAAATTTTGTTTTAAGTCACACAAAAGGACACAGTGTCAGAGGTTTTTCCTGCATGCTGGGTGAAACTGTATCCTGTAAAACAGTAGGGGAGTGAACATGACTGTGAGCTCCTTTTATTCTGTGCCTCAGCTGCAGAAATCTAACCTGCAGGGCTCAGACGCTCTCTGCTGTCCATCTCAAACCCTGGTTTTAGATTCCACCCATCACTGGCTACACATCAGTAAAGAAAGAAAAAAAAGCACTCCTCCCATTGATCTTCATCCTGCCTCAGTGTTGAACATGAATTTTTAACAAGGTGCTGCTGCAAAGCTCTGCTATGACCGACCGACTGGAACACGCTTCTATTTTAGGGTTTTGTTTTTGTTTTTTTTTTTAATCCGGTCGTGATTCATAAGCCAATTGTCTTTATTTGGTCTTGGCACATATACGGCTTTTAATATCTCCTTCCTTTGCTAGTGCAGAGCAACAACAGGCAGTGTCTGTGGCGTTACCCACAACAGCTGCCATGGTACTGTGTATTACAAGTATGCAAAGCAGTGCATCCATTACACACACTGAACGCAAACGTCCAGTGCACCACATGTCAATAAAGCTAACAAAGACCACAGGAGCACTGCAGCATGCACTATCCTGCTGCTCCCTACACAAACTGAAACCACAGGGAAACAGAAGGAGAGGTTGTAACAACAATGCGCAGCTATGTATCTGGATGAGTGTAAAAAATAATGCGCTGCTGGCAGGGAGTCAATGAGGTGCAGTGTTAACCCTCCTGCAGCAGTCCTGATATTAACCTGTCTTTCAAGTAGATCGAAATACTGCTGATATAGTTTAGAAACATCAAGCTTATTTTGAGATAGAAGCTGTCTGCAGGATTCACCGCATTAAATTCAAGTCTATGACAAATGTAGTTTTAGATGCATTTCATGTCCAAACCAGAGTCATAACTATAAAAAGAACTTTTAGATCATTAGCCAAATTGCTTTGACAATACGCCGATCATCTGACCACTGAGCGGCGAAGAGATAATAATGTTGTTTATTTCATTACAATGGGACCTTTCAGCGGGCAAAAATATTAGGCACGTAGTGAACATTGTGCTCAAAGCTGATGTGTAAGATAATCAAAATTGATACCACTTTACCTGTCAGTGGTCATAATGTTATGGCTGATCATTGTATCTTGCATCAAAACGTCTCAAATGCTTTGAGTGGAAAAGTGCCAAGGGGCTAAAACGAAACACTAAAGGGCTGAAACCTCTAAATTAAACTGCATTATTTTACTGTCATGTGTGATGTAATTTTCTTTTTCCATTAGCAAAGGAGCATTAAAAGGTCCACTGCTAGCAAAGAGTCAAACCACTGAACTGCAAACTGAAGTAAATACTGAAATAAATTACCTCAAACATGGTTTTAATCTTTTGTGATGCATTTACCTCAAGACCATGAAAGAAAAAAATGTTTATCAATCAATGATAGTGTATGGCAAAGTAATGTGTGTCTGGCAAATTTAGCAACTTCAAAATCCAATAAACTTCCAGAACTGCCTTTACAATTCAATTCAAGATATTTTAAGACCTGCAGTTCCAATTAGTGGTAGGCCTGTTGAAACCCAGATAAAACAGTACAGAACATCAGTACTGATCAATATCATCCTTGACCACTGCCTTTGGCCTATTATTACATTAATTTGTATTGAATTGAGTTACAAAGGGCTGATGGACTTAAAAACACTTAACACTGTAACTACTATAACCACCATCAATGACTTATTTAGTGTTGGGCTGTTGTAATAAACAACTAAATTGTTGCAGATTCAAACCATTAAAGACCCAAAGACCAGGAGAGGAACAGAGTGATCACGTACAAAGAACACTGTGACCGTTAGTCATGAGCTGAGCGCATTTGATGGAAAATCCATCCACTTCTGACTTAAAAATAAAGTGTACACAATACCTTCTTCAGAAAACCAGCGGCAGTCTCCCTCTTCGTAGAGATGATTTTCTTCATCCCATCTGGGGACTGTACCCTGATGATCTACAACAGAAAAGCATATTTAGTTATCTGGCAAACACTTTTTGAGATAAACTTTATTGCTTCTTGTCAGAACACAGTGTCATTTCAGATGTACAATAACAGTTAAGTAATGGTAAGACTAAAATATCACATTTATTATGAGCTTTTTACACCATGAAATAAAATCACAAAAGTTGTTATAAAAAGTAGCTACATAATGTAAAGCTGCACAACACCTACCATGATTATATAATTTGCTTCACGTTGCAAATCAAAACGGTCACACATGTGAGAATTTGCAGGTTTTTCTTGCATTACAGGCTACAGTAAATTGCCAAGACTGACTGATTAATGACAATATGATTAACAAAATTTATAGCTAGTTAATTACAACCTTTGTGTTAGAATCAGATATACTGTATTTAAAAACTGTCTTGGTCCTGTGTACTCAAATCTAATTTTACTGAACCACAAAGCCAACAACAAAAAATAATCAACTGCTGAACAGATATGGTGAAAAACACTGACTCCTCATATCCAAGTGACAAACGATGGCAGTTTGATAGTTTGAAACTTTGAAAAGACAAAATGACGATCCATTTTGTTAACTTCAGTCCCAATGTACATGGTTTTAGAAATGTCAAATGAAAGCTAAACACTGACATGTTAACTTATTTTTAAGAACATTTACCATATAATATCTATCTCTCATATATATCTGTTCATTTGTTGTGCTGGTTAATTTTTGTATCCTTTTGTCTACACGCAAATTATTTTGGGCTTACACTGGATGCTCTATAAACAATTTCCTTTGCCTAACCACTATGTGGGAAGTTTTTCCTTTTTTTTAGACCACATTTCTAAAGACAGAAGCGTTTGTGTACTCTACAGACTGTAAAGCTCTTAAGGCAGATCTCTGATTTCATTTGTTGAGCTACATAACAATCAAACAACTCTATGCACAGTTGCACAAGTTTATGTTAAGTAAGCACAGTTGTAAGCATAGCATGCATTCATATCACCATCTATTTAACTTCATTATATATTAATTTAGGTTTTATTAATTACTAGCTCTGTTACTGTATCATATTATGGAATAATGCGATGATGGAATATTAAGTAACTGCAACAGGGAGGTTACTAAAGAAAATTAGCTTATTTGTCCATGTGATGTGGTAAAATCTGTATTCTGGTAATATTCCTAAAACGTATGATTGATTCGTGTTGTCTGCGTCTTGTGTTTATAATTATATTCACAACCGGTAGATGTAGTTTAAAGATTAAAGCGCAGTGTTTTCATGACAGTCAACAGCTGCAGGTCTGATTTAATGACAGCACGTTGGTTGTTTTTGGCAGTAGGAGGCAGCCATCTGCAGAGGTAAAGGTTAACCAAGATAACAGTTTCAACAGGATGTCAGGTTTATATTTCAGTCCACACAGGGTCTATTCTCCTCACCCCTTTCACAGTGGTGTCAGTGTCAGGACGTTATGACAACGATGACAGTGCAAAAAAAGTCACGTTAATGTTAGCTTTGAAGCATTCATTTCTCTGTGACAAGAATTTAACTGTGACAGAAGCACTGTGATGGCGTTAGCCAAAGCTGTCACACTGCGAGGGGTTAGTTACAATGGATAAAATGTTAACTTTAGAAGGTCTACATGATCTTGTTTTCCCTTAGATTCATTCAGTAGCTAATGTTTGGCTAATGAGCTGTTTATGCTAAATGACACTTCACGTAATATTCCTGAATTTGTGTCGGTTGCTTGGGTATATCCTTTACCAATAAGGCATATTTTCATTCGCAAGTTAGCCTTACAGCTAACATTAGCCGCTTACTTGGCTAACCAAATAGGCCATAGTTACTCTTTCACCGAGCTAATGTTAGCTACTAAGCTAATTCTGCTGCCTCATCACTCCGGACTTCGGCTAACAGGCTAGCTGCCGTTAGCCGCTCATACAACCTGCCGATATACTTACGATATTATCCGCCATGTTTCCCGGGTGAAGGCTCCCGATAGAAGTTGCTGTGTTAGTCGACAGACACAGTAAATAAAAATTATTCAAGCAGCGTATCTATGTGTATGTCAACGAAACTCCATCCCACAACTCAAACACCGGGTGTTGCAGAAATTAGTGTCCCCACCGGTCCTCCACTGAAGAGAGGACGGACGAAACACACTTTGTTTTGGCTCAAACTGCCGTTCCACCTCTTGTAAAACGTCGCTTTCCGTGTTTTTCGGATTTATAAGGATGTGTATAAGGTATTAATATATCCTGGATACCCAAATGATAAATAACATACAGTTTCATAGATCAAAAATACCTTACCTTTCAGAGCAACCAGTTTGCAAGAGTAAAATCTACTTATATTGGATGTTTTTTTTTCCTTTTCTTACTCTACCTGTCTCTGCTATTTATATAGAAGCATTTCTGCACTTTATTATAACTGTGAAATTTTCCCAGGGTGGGATAAATAAAGTATTGTATTCTATTGTATTCTAATCTACACAATGTCATCTGGCTCAGCTGCCTCTCATACATTTTGCCACATCAACTCTCCATATTGAAGCCATATTAAGTATAATTCAACAACATCAGCATCAGACAAACTAAAGTAATTTGGTTTTTGCAAATGGATCTTTTCAAACAAATAATTCCTCAAGTCACTTTATGACGGACAATAGAATGCTAAATGAAAACACCACAATTCAGTATTCTCTTAACTTTTATGCTTTTTATGGTATTATTGATTAACTGCCAAAATGACAGCAATACACCATTTTGAACAGATTGTCTCTATACATACTGTGATGCCATCAGGACACTTTTAGGATCTTTCAAAATTTTACTTGTCTATTTTTATTTATTTATTTTCTAATTGTAAAAGTGATTTCTGAGATGAGATCTGTTGGTGCAACCTAACATGTCCTGAAGAATATTGTATGCAAAAACAGGTTAAATGTAGCTGACCTTGTTATGTCAATCTCATGCTTTACTGTATTGATGGAAATACTACTTGATCCATATGTAACTTATGTGAGTTGTAATACAATAGAATTAGATGTGATGTACATGTGTGTTCCGTACTGCAGGGACACACTAATTAGACCAATGCAGCCATCAATTCCAAGCTGGACATTGCTTTTCTACAACAGTTTTATTATAAATGAAGAAATACTCCCACCTCTGTCACTTTTTTTTATTCTGACTTCATTGCCTTATTGTCTTAGGGCCTATGAGCACCAGTTAAATATAAAACCCTGTTCAGTTAAAAATAACTTCATGATTCATGAACATTGAGATGTTTTATTTTGTCAGTATGAAGGTCACATTTACTGAGACATGACTTGAAGTTTTAGAATAAAAAGCCACAGTATTTATTTTCCTGTTTTTTTTAACTTTATTTTTTTTTTCCTCGTCCTGTAGAGAGGACAAAGCTCCATTACACATCTTTGCATTCATCCCACTCACCCCTCTGCCTTCCTTCACTGATGTGGTGCATTTGCTGGAAACATCATGTAAAGATCAATCCAAAAACAAGTATTAAAATGCTCTTTTTTTATATAGATATATATTAATATCCCTGGGTCGGTGTTGTCAACTAAAGTTAAGAAAAACAAATGTGAAGGAATCAAATCACGCTTAGATGTTGATCTCTTCACATGTGTTTGACAGATATTTTATGAAATTAAAATTTTTATGTAGGATTAAGTGTTGTGATTACACAAATGAAACACTGAAGAATCGATGAAAGATGGCGGACAATGAGGAAAATGTGTAACTACTACAACAACACTAACAAATTGAGCTCAAAAACACAAATATAAAGTTGAACACATGGGGCACAACAGTGTCCTGTGAAAATATGAGAAATAAACATGCAAACATAGAATCACTGATCCAATACACATTCATAGTATACAAGGGAGATACACAAATATCAGAGAATTCATTCTAATGTCAACATAAGCAAACACAATCGTATCTCCCCCAGCTAAAATGTCAGTGTGGGAATTTCTCATGAAGTAAATTATAAAATACAAAACAACACATACTAAGGATGTGCCAAATCACACACTGCACTGGTATGTTGCAAATATTGTAGCAGTGATGAGATCATTACGTCATAAAAATAAGGTTATATGTTATGTAAACTGCCTCTTTCTTTGAGAATACTTCCATGCGTACAGACATTTACAAGTGTTTTGTTTTGAATGCTAAATACATGATATGGTTTCAGAAATTTGCATGTCCTGGTGAAGATGGGAGCAGTTAAAACAGAGGGAAAAGAGGGACATGTGATCATTTATCCTGCTGAAAGTTTACGCTCAGCAATGGCAAGCTGGTGTCCAGTCTCTACAGAATTGAGGTTGTTTTATTTTTGTTATATTCAGCACGGATGGACAAGCCTCTGAGGTGAGAAAGAGGCGCTGAAGCACATGAAGTGGGAACCCACCCACTCCACGGGTTTGTCACTTAAACTCAATTTGAGGCTGCCTTGCTTGCGTAAGTTTCATGTTTTTTCCATGAGAAGAAGAACAGAAGAAGAAGAAGAAGCACTCTGAGAGAAAGAGAAGATAGAAAAGAGGATACAAAGGTTTGTAGAGTGAAAGTGCAGAGCTAATGGAGAAATGAGAATGAAAAGAGAAGGTCCTAAACATGAGCACAAGAGGTGACTGAGCTGCAGAATCAGAAGAATCCAGTGAAAGAGGACTTTTTTTGGAGACGTTTTTTTCTGTTTTTCCATTTTTTGTGTTTGTTACAGTAAGTTCTTTCGGAGTAGTTCCATTTAAAGCTAAGAGACGGAGCCTGAGGCAGATGGTTTGAAGTGCTTGGACAGCCTGTAATCCATGGTGGATCACAGGAAGGCTCAGATGATGCCGTACTGGGCCAGCTCGTGCAGCTCCAGGTGATTGAAGGCCTCCCATGGGCAAATGACGGTGATGTCTGCAGAAGAAGAAGAAGAAGAAGAGAGGTGATTTGTTTTGTTCGGGCTGGACAACACACACTGATCTGAGACGCATTTGAAAAAGTAAAGAAAAACTCACCTGTGCCCAAGCCCTCCATTCCAGGGATATCATCACCAAAGCTGCAAATGACAAAAGATGTTATTTAATTTAGAAAAGTATACAAATCTAACAGTCACCAGTGAGATTATGAATGAAAACAAGGTGTAAAAATACTGGAATAAAAATGATAACAAGCTGTACTGTGTGTTTGAAGTTAAATAAATTACACTAAAATGACAGAGAAAATGTGTACTGTTTAGTTTTGTGTTTTTGGT
The DNA here is from genome assembly GCA_029822895.1 of Maxillicosta whitleyi. Taxonomy (NCBI): domain Eukaryota; kingdom Metazoa; phylum Chordata; class Actinopteri; order Perciformes; family Neosebastidae; genus Maxillicosta; species Maxillicosta whitleyi. The sequence continues at coordinate 5,615 of JAPSES010115563.1, read as the reverse complement.
GGAACTGGAACCTATTTTTCTTTCTTTCTTTCTTTCTTTTTTTTTTTTTTTAGAAAAAATCCCAAAATGAATTATTGTTTTGACAAGTTACTTTTATATCATATTTTCTGAGCTTTTAAAATCTTAAAGTGAAGACCATAACGAACCTAAAAGTAATTAAACCAAAAGCAGGTAACTCCCCTCCCTGACACACAACAACAAAAAATAAACAAACAAAAAACATTAAAAAAAAAAAATTAAAAAAAAGTCATAAAAAACTTTTTTTCTTTCTTTCTTTTTTTTTTTTTTTTTTTAAATTAAACTGAAAATAAAAAATAAAAAAAAAAAAAAAATAAAAAAAAAAAAAAAAAAAAAAAAAGCCATAAAAAACTTTTTTCTTTTCTTTTCTTTTCTTTTTTTTTTTTTTTTAAATTAAACTGAAAATAACAAATAAAAGTCCGAATGAACACCTTTGGAAAACTTTGACACTATATTGGAGTTTTAATACACTGAAGAACTGTCAATATTTTATTTTAATCTAATCTGTTAAATAATATTACATACTATCATGAGTCAAAGGCTGGATTTGAAATCATGTGGGTATGAATATATGTATTTATTTCTTATTTAGTACCTTGGTAATCATCATTCATATGATTGATGCATATATTATGGGTTTCACGAAAAAAGTCATAATTGGAGAAACAGCCTTAATTCCAGTGGGAATTTAGAAAAAAAAAATTGTTTGTTGAAGAAAAGACTCATTATTGATAAATATATTTGTGGTACAATATATAAAGTCATATAAATACATTTTCCTGAACTGTCTGGGTATTTTTATCATCATGTACAGCTTTCTGCCGTTCAGCTGTCTCTCCATGGGATTGACTATAAAACGGATTGTCTACTTCTGCAGAGTGACACACTCATCTGTGTCATGCCTTCGCCATAAAGCTGCTTAATTCCAACTTTAGGGACTGACAACCCAATCCCCTGTATGAGCAGAGTCCTAAATGACAGCGGATTTTAGATTTCACATTTGTCGTACGTGATATTACATTTTAACTGAGATAAGTGTTAAATCTATTTGAATTTGTTACATATGTTAGGTACGTGGTCAACTGAGTATTAATGTGTCGTGGAAAAAGCACAATAAATTAGTATTTTAATGACAATTATATTAATGAATTTATATGGATAATAATAGTTGAAGCTAAAAATGTAATATACTAAACTAAATCAACTCATGAGAAAAAAGTTTCTTTTTTATCAATGAAATCAGGGTGAAATGGAAGCCTACAACAGTATGTGAAGCCTGTGGTTAATGTCTGCAAAACGGAGGTTTTTAGAGCGATAAATCAGTGTAATAAGAGTACTGCAACAGTACATATGAAGAACAAGTAGAGTTACTATCCTGAACTACCATTTAGGTTAAGTTTCCACCTTAATTATTTGCTATTTAACAATTTATCATAATAACAGCCAGCTCTAATCTGCCAAGAAATGTCCTATCCAGGTATAGTTCACTTGCACAACACCTTTATAATTCATGTTGTACGAAGACAAAAACAAAAATGTCAACTTCAGACGCCCTCTAAACTGTTTTGGTCTTGATTATGGTGGAAGAAACACCCCTAACTCTGAATAAACCTTTACAAAGTAGCACAAAAGTCTAACTGAATGTTTCATGTGAATTTGTATGAATCTGAATGTGCAGGGAACACAGAGCGTACCCCTGGATTCCTTTCTTTGGAGGCTTGCTCTTGAACTGACGGGTCTGCCTCTGCTTGAACTTAGGCGGTCCCTTGCGTGGGGTGGCAGGGCCTCCGCTGACTCGGGTGGCCGACTTGATCTCAGGTTTGGGCGGCTCAAGATTCATGCTGAGTGGTTACAGTGTTCGTGTGCCGGCGATTGGCTTTACAGACACTTCTGTGAAGTGTAGTCGTCGTGATGAAATCTGTAAAAATCAGTCAGACGATTAAATTTAGAGAAAAAACGCAAAGTAAAAAAGCCGTGAAACCTGTTTTACACTGGGACCGAGGCTCCTTTCACCTCCGTCTGACATTATAGGCCTTAATCCTTTTAGGATTTACACTCATATTTGTGAGTAATTGAATGTCTCAGTTGGACTGTGAGGATGACCCAATTTCCCATAATCCCTGGCTCAAGTTAATAAGTATTCCCCTTTCTCTGTTTCAAGCTCTCTTTTAATCTTGTTAGAGCAAGGACAACACAGAAGATATGCTGAGCGAGCAGAGAGGGACTAAAGGAACAATCCGCTCGACACGACCCCGCGACAATGACAGTAATGAAACGAAACAACCGTCTGTGTTTAAAACATAAACATGGTGTAAATGATCAGCGTAAGGCGTCACAGTAGTTGTACATTAAGTATAAATCCATAAAGAATAAACACTGAAGCAATTAAAGCTGAAAATATAGATTTACGGTCATTGTTTAGAGATAGTGATACTGTTTTTTAAAGACTCAAATATTTAGACTTTTTATTCTTAGTATAGTTTTATCCATAAGATTGCATTAGTATGAAAAACCTGAAGAAAAAAGTGTTTGGCGTCAGTCGAATGAAACACTTTTGTAACAGAAACTCATGGCACTGGATGTGTAGTCAGATTTTTAGTCTTCGTAGCCTGAAATATATTCATAATAAACCTTAAAATGCAGAAAAATCACCCAAAATATCATAACAAATCATATTGTACAGTACATTAAATTTGTGAATAGACTAAAAAATAAAATGCACATACAACCAGGTATTTACAGGCGTGTTGTGAAATTGTAACCATATATTCATCATTAGAAAATCATCATTTAAAAAGCTGAGATTCATAAAGTCATTAATCATATCCAGGAAGAACAACAGCATTAGGCCTCTGTGACCAATCTTAAACTTATCTGCTTGAGAAATTGTCATAATTATTAAAAAAAAAAAAAACCTCTTCAATAAGACAATATTTAAGCTGAAAAACACCTAAAAACATCATAATCCTTACATTATGACCTGGTGTTTCAAATATAGCTGACACCAGAAGACATACAATCATAAAATACATAAAAGATGATGATGATATGATTAATTAATCTTCATTAAAGCAGGGTGTTTTCAACATGTGCTGACACGCACTAACAATAGATCCATAATATCTGCTGACTCCACCTGGTCCAGACCCGTTAAGCAGTTAGTAATCAGCCAGTAACCCCCATTAAAAAACATTTAACCTAATTATTTTAACTGCATATGAATATCTGTCCACTTGGATTAACAGAAGCAAACTAATAAACTTAATGTCTGATAGTCAGACATAAACGAGTACAAGTACAAGTGAGTCTCAAAATCATAAACAGCGAGAATAATATTATTGAGAATGCAAAAGTGACAACTTATCTCAAATATACATTCATGTTTTACTTGATTCATTTATAACGGATAGTCCAACGCAAAGTAAGACCAAACAGAACTGGAGAAAAAACATTTTAAATTCCAAGAATAAAATGTCTTTGTGGAATATGAGACATTTAATAAACAATATCACACATCATTTCACACTCGGTCCACTTCTATAAATCATAGCTTTCCTCGTAACAGTTGAAAAATGTGGGAAAAACTGCCAAAAATGTACTACAACTAATCAGTTTTTCATAATAAAAACAAAATTACTAATGTGTGTGTAAAACTCAAATCAGAAACTAATAATAGGCGGCAAACTTGGTCTAAATGACTACTTGATTAAAGCTCAGATGTGTAAATAATAATAAAAAATAATAATAATATATTTTATAATATTCCTGACAACCAGCAATACATTTTTGTCCTCTGTAGTGGATAAAAGTTTCATAGTTTTACTTTTAAAATGCTGTCCACTGCAAAGGATATTCCATAAAAAAACAAATAAAAAAAAAAAAACAAATAAAAATTATTTTTAAAAAAATATATCAGAAAAAAACTGTTACATTATGCAGTTTCTGAACAAGACAGTTGTTAAAAAAAAAAGCTAAAACTTTCACTTTGCTGGGTGGTCAGGAGGTGCTTTTGATCAAAATGCTTTAAAACACAGCAACAATAAAACAGTAAAAGTACAGTAAAAATAGGTTCAAGAATGTAAATAAAACAAAACAATAGTAAATAAATATAAAACAGATGGTGCAGATACTTACTGGCTGTTTGGGTGAAGGACAGCCCGATGATGGTGAGCGCAGCACTTGCCTTGTCTAGCAGATGAGTGGACTTCTATGCTAGGCTTGCTATGGGGGCCAGCCGGGGTTTGGGGCCCTTCTTATATGCTGAGCCCCGCAGCGGATTAACGCCGCCCTCCTTCGCATCATCCCGCCCCCTTCCCGTTCTGATGTCAACAGTTCACTTCAGGTTTAGGTCACAGAGGCGGACGATGGGAATCCAAATGTGTTATTTTCATTTGTTGTGACGTATTTTTAAAGTTCAGGACTGTGTGTATTTTTTATTTTTATTTTTTTGCCTTATGCTGATTATTTGTCTTTTAACATCTTGGGTTCATGTTGAATCAGAAAAGTGAAGTCATATATTGTAAGTTGGATGTATGATTGTAGCTGTTCAGCAGTCCTGGGTCTAGTTTGTTGTATTTTTTGTTTGTTTGTTTGTTTGTTTGCGGTTTAGAGTTGTCTTGCTGAAATATCCTTCCCCTGAAAAAAACGTCACCTAGATGGAACATAGAGTCACATAAAAAATGATTAGACCTCCAAAAATCAGCAAAAACAATGGTTATGCAATCCAGTACTAACTAATACGTGTATCGTGTGAGGAACTAAAGATCAGGACATCCAATATTCATTTATATTCTTGTTCATTGCATATGATATATGCAAATTTTGATTGTATTTTGAAAATGTTCAACAACGTTTTTTTGGTGTTTTTTGTTGTTTTTTTCAGATTGGCAAAACTCTACTCATCTTTACTTTTGAGGAATGCTGTTTTTTTTTTTACTCCATCATGTTATACTGACTTTTAGTCTCTGGATGATCAGCCTGCCTTTTATCAGCTCCAGGTTTACTTCTGCCATTTGAAGGCGTGTGCTTGTTGGTCAGGTCTACCTTGAAAAAGACATTTTATCTCAAGGAACTTCCTGGTTAAATAAAGGTTAACTAAACAAAAAAAAACCCAAAAAAACCTCCATCCATTTAGAATAGAGCCGCCACTCCTTCACATCAAGAGGAGTCAGCTGAGGTGGTGGACGGACGGACAGACAGATATGTGCATATGAGATTTGCAAATCATTTGTATTGTTTTTATTTACATTTTAGGAGTTGGAGTTAAACATTAATAAACATGTAAATATTAGGGCTGGGAATATTAACGCATTAATCGCGATTAGATTAATGTAAATTGTGATTGCGAATATTTTTTTTAATCGTGATCAGAGTTTTCCAGCATTTTCCACACTTCTCCATCCACATGCAGCTCCTCTGGTTGTATTCATTAAACTCATTGTCGGTTAAACGCACTATTTCGAGTTTGCTAGTCTTTTGTTCCTTCTACGCATCCTTGCTTTCTTGTGTTCATTTATTTACAGCCAGTCATTCATTCTTAATACTTGTTTTCCTTTCTCTACACTCTTTTTGAAAATAAAAAAAGCCCAAAAGGTAAA
>JAPSES010115550.1:7009-17113 GCA_029822895.1 Maxillicosta whitleyi | reverse complement strand
CTCTGACAGACGGGGGGGGGGGGGGGCGCGCGCTGCTCCCTGTTGACATGTCCCATAGCTCATTCTCTTTGTCCTTCCTGGGGAGCAGCCGGCCATTCTTATTGGTTAGTGCACGTCTAATCCCAGGCCATGTGATTAGCAGAGGTGGCTGGAGCCCGAGCTCCTGTGGCAGATACGGTGCAGCCCCTTCACACTGAGCTCCTGCATATCCCACCATTTAATGTGATGCATTCAAGTGAAATCAGAGAAAGCACCACTGATTAGGGGTCAACAGGTCCCTGATTGGCTGCAGCGCAGAGGTTTTCCATCACACTGGTAAGTGCACTTGAAGTGGTCCAGCCTATGATGAAAGGGTCTGCAGGCAAAGGCTGGTGTCAGAGCTCATTGTAAAGGCCAATGTTAAAGCAGTCGTACAAAGACGTGTGAAAGAGACAAGAGAGAGAGGGAGAGAGAGAGAGAGAGAGAGAGAGAGGCCCAGACCAGAACCAGAACCAGAACCAGGACACACGGACTCACCTGACCTGGTCTATCATCGTCCTACAGAACCGATTAGAACAGAACAGAACAGAACCACTTACGAAGGCCTTCAGGTGTGGTATTTGTTCGACCCACATGTGCTCTGTCTGATTCATATAACCCAGTAAAAGTTCTGGATGTGTTGTGTAATAACAACATCTGACTTTAACAATAAAACATTGTCTGTAAATGAAACAGAACAGTGTGACTCAATTCAGGTTCTACATTCAGACCCATATGATTAGAATGGTTCAGAACCAGGACAACAAGAACAGAATAAACTATCAACTGGACCTTGGTGCGGTTCCTGAGGTAAATGTAACCCATGTGCTTGGTTCTTGTCAGACTGTTGGACTTGTGTCTTGGTGTAAAAATCCTAAATGTGTCCCATTCCGTTCTTGTATGGAATATGTGTCAGTGTTTGTGGGATGTGTGTGTCAGTGTTTTTGAAGTGTGTGTCAGTGTTTGTGGAATGTGTGTGTCAGTGTTTGTGGAATGTGTGTGTCAGTATTTGTGGAACGTGTGTGTCAGTGTGTGTGAAATGTGTGTGTCAGTGTTTGTGAAATGTGTGTGTCAGTGTTTGTGAAGTGTGTGTGAAATGTGTCTGTCAGTGTGCGTGAAGTGTATGTCAGTGTTTGTGGAATGTGTGTGTCAGTGTATGTGGAATGTGTGTGTCAGAGTTTGTGGACTGATGGCACCACAGACGTTCTGTAAACCTGTATTCAGATGAGAAGCAGGAAACAGTCTGTGTCAGTCCTGTTAAAGCATTGCTTCAATAGGCTGCTTTAATCTGTGCTTCAATACTGTTTGACTGTTTGTATTAGATTTTTAGTTTTATATTAATTTTTTATTGTATTCATCATTATTTATCATTTCAACTTATGTGTTTTTTACGCTTTAATTATCTTTATTTTCTGCAGCTGTGCTATTAACATGACAACAAGCACTGCACACATCTCCAAACAGCTGCTAATTATAGGAAAATTGTAAATGACAGGTAAAAACTAAGGTGACTGTGAGCATCAGACAGACTTGGGGAACACAAAGATGTATTTTTTGTCTGTACTGTGAGAAATGACTGAGTTATGACAGTGTAAAAACAGTCAAGTTAAAAGGAGCAGGATCGTCTGTTTGGTCCGATTTTGTATTGAGTTTAATAGTTAATTAATAATACAGTAATTAATAATTACTGTAAAAGTTGAGATTTTGAGCAAACTAAGGGGGTTTCTCTGACTCTCCTATGAAAAATCGTAAGTCCCACCCTCATACCAAAGACATTTTGGACACATGACAAAAATGTCGGCATTTTAAAGTTTAAATGAAGTCTGTGGGTGAAAGTGTGGTGAAGCAGTAGCTGTCAGAAAAAAGGGCTTGTTTTTGTTTTTCCCATTAAGAATGAATGGGTTTTGGAACGGAGATGGCGGCATAGAGAGTGGTTGACTCCCTGTACTCCGCACCACTGCATTGATATTTCATACATACTCAATATTTGCAACCTTCTCCATGTCGGGTATCTCAATATGAATCTCGACGAGTATTTTCTGAGACCCCGGGACAAGATACCACCAAAATAAATTCAAAATCCGGCCAAGACGAATACACCAGAAGCCACCGCTAGCATGCCTGACTGTCCCCCAGAGGACGAGCAGCAACAACTACAAGCTAACACCGAGGTGGTCCTTGACGTTGCTTTTCATCAAACTATCCAAGAAATAATGGCATACATAACCAGAATGATTGATGAAAAGCTTGGGCCGTTGTCCCAAATGCTACAGGCCCATGCCCAGCAGCTGAACAAGATCGAGGAGAGGACCACCGAGGCTGAGAACAGGATTGCTGCGGCTGAACACAGATGTGAGACGGTGGATACACTGGTACTTGAAAACCAAATACAAAGTATGGCTGAGCATATTGATGATCTTGAGAATAGAGGCAGAAGAAAAAATGTCTGGATTATTGGTTTACCAGAAGATGTGGAGGGGAGCAACAAAGTTTTTTGAGAGCTGGATACCCGACCTGCTCGGGATGGAAACGTAAACCGGACATTTGAAAATTGAAAGACTTCACCGCACCCTAGCGCCCAAGCCGGGACTGAATCAGCGGCCACGACTCGTTCTGGTCAGATTTCACAACTTCGCTGACAAACAGAAGGTGTTGGATGCCGCAAGATGCAACGGAGCAGTAAAGTACCAAGAATCCACCATCATGTTCTTCCAGGATCTGTCAGCCGCAGTGCTGCACAAACAAAAGGATTTGATGAGGTGAAGAAACGTCTGCGGGACATTGGTGCCAAATACATGGTGCTCTACCCAGCTACGCCTAAAATAAGCCATGGTGGGGAGGCTAGAAGCTTTGACTCCCCTGCCAAAGCAGTGACTTTTGTTCACACTCTTAAATAAACCACATGTGAGTCACCAGCCGATCTATTTATGTTTATAGGCAGGTTTCCTATTTGGATTACAAGTTGTTTTGAACTGAACTTAAGTTTGACTGTGAATGGATCATATGTTTATTACCTTATGTGATTCATGATGTTAGCTCACAAAGCTAAAACTTTTTTCTAATTTCAAATGACTATCTTTGCATTACTATCCTATGTTTATGGTGATTGTGGGTGACTGATAATGTGATGTGTAAACCAACATCACAGAGAGTTTTCTAATTTGTTTTTATGGCAGGGTGAGGATCTTATGTTTTGTCGGTCAGACCATTCCTGTCTGAGGGTGGATATTATCACTCAGGTGTTATTGGAGTTCAGGGTTAGAGTGGAGTGATGGAGAAGGTCATGGTAATCCCCTGGTTACTGCGTGGGGAAGGTTCCTCCTACAGTGCTGATGGCACATCTGTTACTTGTAATCTGTGTTGTTTGTTTTTCAGCTGGGTTATAGTCAGGTGCATCATCTGCTTGGAGATGGTAATATTTTTGGAGGCTTAAATACTTTTGGTAAAAAATGCTATGACCTGTGACACATTGAGGCTGTGGACCTGGAATATTAAGCGAAGCCACTCGCCCATCAAAAGGAAAAAAAATATTGTCTTCTTTAAAAAAAGAAAAGATTGATATTACTATGATACAAGAAACACATCTGAATAATGTGGAACATTTAAAGTTGCAACAGTGTGGCTTTGATCAAGTCTATTTCTCATCTTTCACCAGCAAAAGCAGAGGGGTAGCAATACTCATTAGGAAAACTTTACCTGTTAAAATGTCAAAATGTATTAAAGATAAATATGGACGGTTTGTACTTATTTTAGCCTCCTTACATGGGGAGGACTTTGCTCTATTAAATGTCTACTGCCTCCCAGGTTTGATGGAGGCTTTAGCCAAATTATCTGATTTTGCAATAGAAAATACAATTATAGGGCGTGACGTTAACTGCCTTATGAATCCTTTGATGGACAGGTTTCCTCTAGGTGCTTTAGCCCTATCAAACCAGTCAAAACAAATCCTTGGTCTTTGTGAGGACCTTGGATATGTGGATGTTTATAGGACACTTCACCCTGCGGATAAAGAATTCACCTTTTTTTGGAACCCTCACAAATTAAATTACTTTTTTGCCCCAAAACAGCTTATAGAATCTGTTATCTCATGCTCAAATGGAAACATCATAATATCAGATCATGCAGCAGTGTATTTAAATATTACCATTAAAAAACTTTCTAAGAAACCCACGAGTTGGAGAATGGATACCTCAATTTTAAAAGATCATAAATTCATATCATATTTCCTTACAGAATTCAAGCATTTTCTCACTACCAACTCTCCCTCGGCTACCAATTCATCCCTGCTCTGGGAGACCTCCAAAGCTTATGCTAGGGGGTTGATCATATCCTATACTGCTACCAAAAGACACAAAAACATGGAGCAATAAGTTTTATTAGAAAAAATATTAAGTAGGGCAGAGAAGGAATATATCAAGAAACCTACAGCAGCTAAACTGAAGGAAATTACTTCTGTTCGCTCCGCATTAGATTCCTTACTAACAAAAAAGTTGTGGCAAGAATAGGATATGCAAAACAAAGACTATTTGAACATGGGGACAAACCAGGAAGATATTTAGCCAATTTAACAAAAAAGTATAGGGCGTCTCAAATTATTGAGTCATTTCTAGACAAATCAGGGACCTGCTCCTCTGACTCTAAAATAATTAATGACACTTTTAGAAATTTCTATACAAAATTATATAAATTGGAACAAGCTAACAATGCTAATACTCTACTATCTGAACTTGATCTCCAAACTATATCACAAGATCAAAAATCTAAATTAAATGCCCCGATCTCAACGGCTGAACTGTGTGAGGCCATTCAACTTCTTCAATCAGGCAAAGCACCAGGCAGTGATGGTCTTGTAGCGAGTTCTATAAAGAATTTTAAAATATTTTAATAGAACCCACGATGAATATGTTTAATCATTCTTTTGATTGTGGCACTCTCCCGCCATCATTAAGGGAAGGAAATATCTCATTAATTCTTAAAAAAGGGAAATGCCCTGAGGACTGTGCCTTATATAAGCTGATCTCACTGCTGAACGTAGAAGATTCTCTCCAAAGTCTTGGCACGATGCTTGGAAGGTCTTCTACCAATTATATTAAAGGAGGATCAAACTGGTTTTTATTAAGGGTCATAATTCTTATAACAACATTAGAAGATTGCTAAATATTATCCGGTTATCTGAACAGCAGGAGATAGACAGTCTTGTGATTTCCCTGGAATGCGGAAAAAGCTTTTGAGTGGTCTTATTTACTTTTTGCACTTGATCCTGTTCAGCCTAGGTGATGATTTTGTTAGATGGGTGAGGGTCCTGTATACAGAACCAATGGCTGCAGTTTTAACCAATGGATTTAGGTCCACAAACTTTGCAATTCAGAGGGGCAGCAGACAGGGCTGTCCTCTATCACCGCTTTGATTTGCAGTGGCTATTAAACCTTTAGCAGAAGCTATCCAGCGAGACCCTTTAATGGCTGGACTGAATGTGGGAGGAAAGTCTCATAAAATTTCCTTATATGCAGATGACGTGTTGTTATTTATGTTAAACCCCTCTGTATTAGTTTGTCGTCTTATTCAGATTATTGATAGGTATGCTGCCTTTTCTGGATATAAAGTTAATTTTTCTAAATCAGAAGCAATGCTCTAGGTAATTTAACACGTCCACCAGATAATCCTAATCTTTTTCCATTCAAATGGTCTTCTAATGGTTTCACATATTTAGGAATATTCATTACACCTAAATTCAATCAATTGTTTCAAGCTTATTTTAACCCACTATTCGATAAAATAAAACAAGATCTGGACAAATGGAAAGATCTTCCCCTATCTTGGCTGGCCGAATTTCACTTCTAAAAATGAATGTTCTCCCATGTCGACTCTATCCAATACAAATGATCCCCATCTTATTCAATCATAAAATAGTGATAAAACCCAATGGTTGGTTTAGCTCATTTATTTGGAGTAAACGAAGACCACAGATCAGGATATCGGTGTTGCAGTCATCAAGGGCTAGAGGCAGGCTGGACCTCCCAGATATTAAGAGATACCAACTAAGTGCTCATTTAATAGCTGACTGGATCAAAGATGATGCCTCATCAATCTGGCTCGATATCGAGAAGTCATTATCAAACTGTCCTCTAAAAAATCTACTCTTTATTGATAAACTAAAATGTATCAAAAAGTTTTCCAGCAACCCAGGTACAATTAATACTGTTAGAGCATGGAGGATTATACAGCATATGGAAGGCAGATCCGGGCTTACGTCAGTTTTTCACCCCCATCGCTGATAACCTTGGTTTTCTCTCAGGAACTTTAGACAAAGCTTTCAGATGCTGGTCAGTTAAAGGAATCATCTCTCTGGGTGATCTCTTTGTTGGCCAAGAAACAACAACACCAAGAAATGATCTTTTTCACTATTTTCAGGTCAGAGAATTTATTATAAAAGATACATCTTTGGTTGTTGATACGAATATCACACGGATAGAAAAGCAAGTACTTCTCTCTCAAGGCAAGGTGGCCATTAGAACCTTTTATGATAATCTGGGAGATTGCTCAAGTTCAGGTGCTCGATCACTGGAGGAAGTCTGGAGGAGAGAACTGGGTGTTGAGATAACAGAGGAGATATGGGACACTATCTGGGATAATGCAAGGAAAATAACAGTCTGTAACTGGACAAGAGCGATGCAATTAAAGATTTTGCATAGAACACATGTTGCCCCCAACCGTCTCTCTAAATATAGAAGAGATGTCTCTCCATTGTGTCCTAAATGTAAAACATAAACTTCTGATCTTACTCACTGTTATTGGTCTTGTGTGAAGGTACAAAAATATTGGAATGATATCTTGTTTGAAATACAGAAGGTTCTGAAAAAAAAAGCTTGAACTCAACCCAGTTTCCCTTCTTCTGGGTCTTTCAAGTGGCAGTGTTACTGATATGTATCAGAAAAAACTATATAACAAACTGACATTTTGTGCCCAGAAAAATATTCTCATGCACTGGATCACAGATAAGGCCCCGTCAGTGTCAGGATGGCACAGGACAATAATGGAATACATACCTCTGGACTTTCTCACTTGTCTTCTGCACTCCAAAACTGATGTCTTTGAAAGTACATGGAAACAATTTCTTGACTATATTAATGTAAATGTTTCTGCTATACTAACAAGAGCATTTGTATAAAAAAAATTGTATTGTGCTCCAGGTTGTATGATGTACCTGTTACAATTACCCAGAAATGATTTGTTTTGGTTTTGCACTGCTATTCCCAGCTTGTTGTTATTGTCGTGTGGTTTTGCTGTTTGTCAGTTTCTGTCTTTTGTATGTTTGTTTATGAAGAAAATTAATAAACACACACACAAAAAAAGAATGTCTTTTATAGCATTTTTGTGCGAAAACCGTACAATATCATTTTGTGATGACCAAGATTGTCTTTATTAATAATAATAATAAATATGACAAAAAATAGTCCCCTGTGCTTTGCATTACATGAGAGCACACAAGAAATAATGACAAATCCTAAGTGTTGTTTAGGTTTTAGAGTAAAAACAGTTCGAAGATCTAGAATTTTAAAAACATGAATAATGTAAACAGACACACATGTCCAATGGAAAAGACAGTTTAGAACACATGCTGAACAGAACACTGGATTTGAACCAAAACAGGGTGTCTGCAGGGTTAAGTCTGTACGAAGTATGAAAAATAACTTTGAAAGTCATTAAAATATCTTTCATATTTTTTTATTTATTCATTTTATTTACATTTCTTCTAAGCGTGACAAACTGAAGGCTCACTTATCAACACAGGTCCATTGTCTTCTTGCACACGGTGCACACAGGCTTAAACCAGCTCTTAAACGCACCATCATGGAGCCGTACCATGTTAAAAGTCCACTTTCCCATTGTGTAAAGTTCAATCAGTGAATCAGACCCATAAGCTTCATAAATGAGAAGACCTCATTAGACAATACCGTCCAGTAAACCCAGGATACATCTCACTCTTTGCGCTGGTTTCCTTCCTTCAGTCTGTTTCCTGTACTGATGCATTATGGACCTTGTAGTTCTGGAACACCATGTTACCACCCAGTTTTCCTCAGACAGAACTACAGACCAAACCAGTGACGTATATTAATATAGAATGACTCAGTCACTGGGACAAACCAATGAATCCCACTACCAGCGTATTTTCTTGGTAGCACCATTAAATGAATGATGAATGAATTTAAGATGCGGCTTAATGTAATTTCTGACCTTAAATGGAAAATATGAATGTTTTTATGACTTTTTATGACTCTGCTGAAACCCTGCAAAGAAACAAGGATGAGTGAAATAAAACTGAAGTTCAGAAAATGTAAGAAATTTTAATTGCTCAGAACATGGTCAGCATTTACAGATCCAGGTCTGTTTCCTCGTGGAACCCTCTTAAACGGTACCCTGTGCTCCAGGTTCTCCAGTCCTTCCAAACTCTTCACTTCTTCAGCTTCACCGACAGTTTCAGTTTCACTTCTGTCATGAAGATGCGGCTCATGTCGGCGCTGGCCTCCTGGGCCATCCGGGCCACGGTCTGACCTGCGGCACCGATCACCATCCTCTGCACAGATGTACAACAACACATCAGCAACAGTTCTGATGGACCTGGTGTTTATACTAGTCTGGACCTGGTTCTGATGGATTAAATATGAATGAAAACAAACCATAGTTTTGATGCAAAATATGTTTTCCAATAAATATTATTATTTTTCCTCCTGTTTCTTTTTGTAATTCAGTCCAACTCTGGTTCATATTATTAGTTTAGGGTCAAAGGTCAAACGTGTCAGTGTGTATTTTATACTCACTGGTAGAAGGTGTTAGTGTAGGAATTTAACACTGTTTATTATGGGATGGATTTAGTGGATGGATCAGACTTTAAACAATCAGACAAAAATGAACAATGAGAGAGTTAAAGAGTATATTAAACACACTTTAACCCTGCGATGTCCAGGTGAGTATATTAAACACACCTTTAACTCTGCGGTGTCCAGGTGAGTATATTAAACACACCTTTAACCCTATATATATATTGTTGTATATTTGTTATGATGTTCATTTGTTTATTAAATGTCTAATTGATCTGATTACTAATAAATATCATGTTTTCCATCAAATACAGATGAACATGCATTTTTGTAAATGTTCATGTTCAGTCCATTTGATCCCATTCATGTGAGTTTTTAAGGTACACCTGTTTCCTCTGCTTATGTTTCCTTTATTTTATTTATTTATTCATTTATTAGACATGGACTCATTGACAAACACAGCTTTCTGTTGCTGATGTTTGACAAAAATAAATATAAAATCAGATTGGTCTTGAATTCTTGACACAACATTGATTCTATAAATAAAGAGACAAATGGATTTGGTATGATTGAGGATCCATAAACAAACAGACACAAACAAAAACAAACAGACACAAATAAACAAACACTCACCATGTGACTTTCCTTCTTGACATAAATTTTGACACAAACCTCCACTTCTCCATCTGGTCCTTCTTGCCAAAGTTCAACCAACTGAAATCAGACACATTTTTATTTATTTCAACTTTGGTCCCAGATGTTTGTCCAAATGTGTCCAACCCCCGTCCCATCCTAATTATGTCTGATCCATTTGTCCAAGGGTCCAAACTCTGGTCCACGGGATGATATTTTGTGTCCCCCTACTTGACGGACTACACCCGGTTCTCACACCCACATTTGTACTTTTACACACTTTTATGTAATTTTGTCACTTATGGGTCAAAGTACCTGTGGAAGTACCAAAACTGGTCACTTGGTGAAAACATGTTCCACAGTGACACCAAGTGGACGGAACCACACAGTTCAGTCATGAGTCCTAAAGACAAAGGCAACAAGCAACTTCAGGAAGAGACAGAAGGACAGGGACACCCAAATGGACAAAGGATGGAATACAAAGTCTGCAGGACTCAACTAGACATGCAGAGGAGTTTAAAGAACAGCAGAGGAGTTTATAGAACAGCAGAGTTTATAGAACAGCAGAGGAGTTTAAAGAACAGCAGAGGAGTTTATAGAACAGCAGAGGAGTTTATAGAACAGCAGAGGAGTT
>JAPSES010115494.1:0-17118 GCA_029822895.1 Maxillicosta whitleyi | reverse complement strand
ATCCAGGATTTCTTCCGGATCACCCCCAAAAGTTAATCATTTCTTCCTTGTGCCATTGGCAACAAATCCTGAAAATTACATCAAAATACATCCATAACTTTTCGAGTTATGTTGCTAACTAACTAACGAACGGACAAACAAACCCAGGCAAAAACATAACCTCTTTGGCGGAGGTAAATATCACTCCTTTAATAGTATCAATAACTAAACACTGTTCTACCTGAAGTTTGACTAAATTACATCAAAGCCTTAGTCACAGTCTGTCTTCATAAAACTGACCCCAAACAATACAAGAGAAAGACAACAGACCAGACGACAGTCTAGAGCTGGAGGTACCAACACATTCTTCTTCTTTCTTCTTAGATTATTTAAAATATACTTCCCCAGACTGAGACGTGGGCTAACTCCAGCAGCTGGCATCCAACCCTTCTGAGATTAGCCGACTTTGACCAAATTAGACCACAGACAACAGAGCCTCACTTCGCGGCAGCAACAACAACAATGGACACACATGCTGTCTAAAAACAGGCTGTACTTGCCCACATATGACATCTTTAAATAGGCTTAGTGACTGAAAATTCCCCTGAAAATCTTGGCCTGGGGAGAGTAAACAAAATAAAGGGAAGTGCATACAAAACATTAGCCATATTTGCATTATCCTCAAAATATCTGTTGGCGAAAAATAAACCTATTAAGGAATGATGTT
The DNA here is from genome assembly GCA_029822895.1 of Maxillicosta whitleyi. Lineage (NCBI taxonomy): Eukaryota > Metazoa > Chordata > Actinopteri > Perciformes > Neosebastidae > Maxillicosta > Maxillicosta whitleyi. The sequence continues at coordinate 16,412 of JAPSES010115494.1, read as the reverse complement.
TCATTACTCAGTGTCATGTATGATCAGGGTTTTCCCAACCATTAAAAGGCTTAGACGCAGCAGTGAAGCCAACAGCTAAGCCAAAAAATTAATGAAAAATCAATGTGGAGGACATCAAAGCTAAATAAATGACTTTTCCCAGCTGCAATGCTTGCTCTTAGTCCCTAGTGGATTTATTCAAGTTTTTTTTTTTTAGCTTTTAAAATACTGTTTATTCATTATCTACTCTAACTTTTCCAGATTGAATACGATAAAGCGATGATGTATTAATAAGATAAGGTAGAGATAAGGTATAATAATAAAACTTGTGAAAAAATATGGAAAAATACTGAACCTAACCATCTGAACAACCAACAAAACAACCCAAATTAGCGACATTAGTATTCAGTGTATGAATGTATCTTAACTAGAGCCACTGTGTCGATTACGGCGTCCCACCGATTAATAACATTGATCAATATGTAACAGATGCATAAACTGTTTTTGCTCCTGTGCGTTGGTGTTGCCTAGAGAGTTATGAAGGTAAATTACTTTATTGATCCCAAAAAATGAGAAATTCACATTCCAGTTACAACTGATCAAGATACATTAGACACAGACGAACATGGGAATACAGATACAGTTGAACTAACGTCGACCGGCGCCCCGTTTATGCAGAATGAAAAGAACAAACATGGGGAATTGAGGAGAGAAAAAAAAAATTCCACTCTATAGTGCAACCCTACGGGGTGTAATTTATGAAAAAAAAAAAAAAAATAGTATAAGAAGTATAAGAATAGTAAAGCATTTCAGTTATACTTACGCACCAACAATCACCCCCCACCCCCACTGACAATGATGGACTTATTTAATATATTGGCCGATATCAGGTATCAACCTTTTTTTTCACCCCCAATATCAGTATCAGACCCAAAAAGCCCCTATTGGTCAGGCTCTAATCACAATATCTGAAAAACCTGCTGTTGATAAATGTAGAGGATGCATTAAGTGGCCACTTTATTAGGCACACCAGTTCAACAGTGTATTACATAATGGAACTTATAGGATCTTGCTGAAGCTTTAATGAAACACTTATTTAATATATATATAAACACTGCTAAGCAGAATATCCGCCCTGTGCATTTAATAGACATGACAGACCTTTAATAGACAATGACATTTTGCGCCTTTAAACTGTATTACTATACTGTATTGTAGTGTGCACGATATGATATATCATGAATGCTGATCAATAAAGATGTTTGTTTGACGTGGCTTTGATGCTGTGTCTTTGAATGTCAAAAAAAAGGATTGAATTAAGATTGAAAAAAGATTATTGCTTAAAATAAGGAGATAACATTAGCTCCATGTGTGGTAAAGCATTAGTGTTGCACATTATTAGAGTTAATTTCTAGATCATTTGTAGTCAAAGCAAATACGCAGAAAATTCTGACCTAGAAAAGGGAAGATATATGTTCTAAAAGCAAGGTTGACATTCTTGCACTGCCAAGATATTTTTTCTATCATCACTAGGGGAAAAAAAAAAAAAAAAAAAAAACAGCTTAATATTCCCCCCAAAAAGTAAATTCCTCTTTGTTGAAAACCACTTTTTACAGTGTTGATGATGCATATGACGGCAGCACTGTACTAGACACTTACAATAGGATAAGTGTGAAAATCGTTGATAATAGGAGTGACTAATTAATTGAGGCTGGTCTGAATATTTCACAGACTGATGATTTTTTTTAGATTTTCATGAACAGCTGTCTCTAGGATTTACAGAGTGACCAGAAAAAGAGAAAACAGTGACGAGGCAGGTTGGAGCTCATGGAAAGATAACACGAACTGAAATACTCATGGCCTCCAACCAAGGTGTGTGAAGGAGCATGTCTGAAAAAACAACACATTGAACCCTGAAACAGATGAGTTACAGCAGCAGCATATCATGGCCACTTTATTAGGTACACATAGAGCAGGGAAGGTTCATCCACTGAAGTATTAACTACATTTACTCTGCTGCTCCAAACTTGTCCCTACAAACACAGCCTTGTCCTGGTATTTGATTATATCCTTCGATCACAATCACCTGGATAAATGCTAACATTTGTGTGGAAATGGCCGCACTGTCAGTTTCATAAATGACGGTCATTGAGTTTTTGCAGGCCTAGTTTGTGTTCAGTTTATATTCAATTACAAAAATCCCATTACGGACACAAGAACAGAGTTTCAGGGTGAAACAGTCATTTCATCTGGTATGAAATGTAAAAAAAAACCCCAAAAAACTGCTTCTTATCAAGTTCTGAAATCTTTGATATGGCTTTAATTTAATGAAAGAAAAACTCCACCACGATTACAAAGTCTGTACTTGCATTGGTCTGAAGAACGGCGTTTTGTTTTATGAGTTCTTTGGCTCGCAGCCACAGCGTCAGCTTAATTGCAATCAGAGAAACTGGGCACAATTCATCTGGTAGCTGGCCTGTTTTGGCCTCCGGTTCACAGCGCAACATTTTCATTCTCTTTATTTTTTTAAGGTCTGTATGCATGTAGCCGTCGTGTTCGCACAATCGGAGCCGTTCACCCCGGTTACGTTTCAACCCATTTGATGAAAGTTCCAAATCTCCGTCATTATCAGACCATGCGAATGCACGTCAAAACAAAAGCAACAGATGGAAAAAAAACAAACAAACGTCAAATCAGGTTTTTGCAGAAGGCAATTTTGCAAAAACGGCATAAAAAAACTGTAAAAAAAAAAAAAAAAGAGCTTGAGACCACATAAAGGACAGAATAATATAACATTGCTCTCTCTAGATTTCTGAGAAAAGGAACCCGTCTCTTCTTTTTTTTTTCTGTAAATCTGTCTCTCTGTGTCTCTGAAGTCTTCTGAGCTCTCGCAGCCTGAAGACAGACCCCGTCCTCCCCGAAGGTTCTGCTCGGTGCAAACCCGAGAGAAAGAGAGAGAGAGAGAGAGAGAGTTTTTCACTGCATTGTGTGGAAGACATGTTGTGAAAGGTTTTGGCTCTGACTGTCTGATGGCAGTGGGGGCTTGTCTGTGTGAGGGCCTCATTCATGGCCGTGGAAATATGATGTGGTGAGTAGATGCATATGGGGCTGTACATCTCCCCCCCCCCCCCCTTTTGCGTCTGAAGCGCATTCAAATCACGTCGTCCTACTGAGAGCTTCATTATACCGCCCAGGGGAACACATCGTCTCTGTGGCCGCATCGTGGATCTCTGCGCGGACTCTGCTTCTCTGGTTTCTATCTGACCCACTGACTACCGGGGAATGCACCTTGTCTTTCCCTTGAGGACCACCGGGACTGAACAGCACGCGCCCTCTCCGCACCAAACACACACACACACACTGCCACCCGTTTAGTTTACTGTGGGAACTCATAACAGATCAGCGCGCTGCAAAGTAAGCAACGCAAGCAAAAAAAAAAAAAAAAAAGAGAAATGTGCTAGAAGTAGCTCAGACGGTCGTGTAAATGTTTTGTTGCACTACTGACACAACTGGCAGAAACTCAATAGGAAGTCAGGTAGAGGTCAGGTAATTCTAAACACTTCACTGTCATGTGTGCTACTTCTGCTCGGATTCTGTTTTAACCCCTTAACGCTGACTGTTGCGAATTTGCATCGAACTGTTCGGGGTTCCCGAAGTGGCGTATGCATAGAGCCAGTGGGGGGGGGGGTAAGTTAATGGATATAATAAATGTACGAAATAGCACATAAAGTTTTTTTTATCAATTTTCATTCACCGTGTCAAAATTCAGTCACAAAAGTTATTAAAATAATAGGTAAAAGATTATTTACGCAGCATTATCAGGAAAACAAAACATTCCTTTTAAGCAAATGTTTCTTACATAGCGTGTGTTTGCATCTACTAAACCAATATTTCTATTATTTTTCTAGTTTTAAGCTTAAAGTGGTTAGATTTACGAACTTTACGTTAAATCTTGTTTATCCTTTGGACAGAAATTTTTGCTCAAAACAAAGGAAACTTGATCAAATTGTTGAATATTTGAAGTAATTCTAATCAGACTATTTTTGCAGTGCATTCTATTCATTGTATCAGAGGGGTTCCTAAAGTGGGGTATGTGGACCCTCAAGGGTACTTGGAATTAAAAACAAAACAAAACACATTAAATAAGTCATTATGTTCCAAATACAAAATAAATAATGAGAATTAACACTGAAATATAAAACATAATAAGTACATTCATATAGTTTTATAATAGTTTTATTGTCAATCATCTTGTTTAAGCTATTTTATTTTATTAGGTGGGTCATTATTTTTCGTTGATGAAAGGTTCATTTATTAATTAATTACCAATGTATCAATAAAATAGGAAACTTTTCATTTTATATTTGACTTCAACGTGATGTCATGAATTTCGTAAGTATTTTATTGATGCGTTATCTGTACACTGTAAAAAGTTTACAAACCACTACACTGTGGAATCAGCTGAGATCGTGTACGTATTCCCCCAAATCTGGATCAAGCACATTCAATAGGTCATCAAGAGGTGTCAAATCTGTTTTATTACATTATCATTACTATTGAACATAATGGCCTGTTGTTGCAAATTTGCATCATATGCAAATTTCTATCTATTTTATATGTTATATGCATATTAACAATCTCCACTTGACAGCAAAAACACATTTTTTTTAATATACTGGCATTATTTATTTGTATTTCTATGTTTTTCGTGTCACATTCATTTAATCAAAAATGTTTCCTGAATTTCTGCCTTGTTTTTTTTTTTTTTTTTTTTTTAAAGCTGCTCAAGGTGAAGACCACTGACCCGTCAGCCACCGTACTTCCTTCTATAAACCATTATTTGAACACGACACAATAAAACTGCGGTTCTCATTTAGGACAATACAAAGGAGGACAATACAGAGTTACACCACAGGACAATACCGAGGGGAATTTTCTTAGGAAGTGTTAAAAGGTATCAATATGTTGCCTCCCATACACGTTCAGTTTGTGAATGGACAAACGCTTGGGGTCAAATTCTATTTATCTACGAGTGAAGGTGCACCGTCGGAAAAAGGCGATTGCGGAGGAACTTGAACGTGTTATTCCGCTCCATGTGAACTTCAGATGAGTGATATGACCCTGACAGGAAAACAAAGTGCAATCCACAAACCAAAATGACTCCCAAATACAAAACACAAGTACTGATCACCAGAAAGTATACTTGTCTCTCCAATTCAAACCAAGTAACACATACCAGCAGTACTTTGGATAGAATGCGGGCCCATACAATTAACAACAATTGGTTGCATTCCCTTAAGGATTTTCCCAGACAAAAGTGCTTGCCGTATCAATACTGTCCCTAGTTCCCTCCCTCGCCTGCAGTGCTGTGGTATCATATCTGGCCTCTTTGTGCGCAGGGGGATTTCCAGCCACTGAAACGGTGAGCTGTTGGGAATGGGCAACCGACCTCTGGGCAGCATTTCTTTAACCGTGTGGGAACAGAGCGCTCCGTGTGGGACAGGATGACACGGTGACAAATGCACAAGTATTTTTTGGGGCACAAGCACGCAGTGACACTAGGGCAAAACTGGTGTGACTGTGTGAAAGCGATAGAGCAGATGTGAAATGACACCGGGCCAAAATGTGAGCTCTTGAGGTATCGCTTTAGTCTGTCAGTCGTACCTGACCTTCAAACAGAGGCTGTGGAAGTGACAGGAGTTTGGCTGCCAATATGGGAGCTTCTATGAGACTGGGTACATTTTTGGTACCAGCGTTTTAGAACCAATAATAGAAAGAGAAATGTAGACATATATCGCCCCAGGATGTACCTAATGATTACCTCCAATAAATACAAAAATATATATATATATATACTCTTGCTCTGAGCCATCCCAAAATAAAATATTGGGGCCAAAAATGGGACCAAAATTGGGAAATGAAAAGCTACTGAGATGGAAAACATGGCTTGATATGGTCTTATAAAGTGCTACAAATAAAGACACAGTGTTAAATTTGATGATCCAAGTGTTTTTTCTAATTCAGACATGCAGGTTTTTCATAATTCAGAAGTTTTGCACGTAACCCATCGTGTCCACTTGTTACACGCAGAACCTACCCATTTAAATGCATATAAATCACAAATGATTTTGTATTTGTGTTTTTTTTTGTGAAACACGCCTTAGATAATATAATAATAGATTTAAAAAAAAAGGTATTAAAAAAAATAAGTGTGCAATTTTCGTGTCCTTTTGGCTGAGTTACATGCAGATTTTTTGTATTAAATATCATGTAAAATAACATCAAAATGTGTTTTATCCGAAAAATAGTTTCTTTTTCATCTCAGTAAATATTTATTTTTATAATATACCTGATGTGCTTCCAAACCTGCTCCATAACATTAGTCTACATCTGGTTTTGAATTTTTAGCCCCATGTCCTGGTTTTAGGGACCAGTTTCATAGAAGCACCCATATGCCACAGTGTGCGTGTGTGTGTGTGTGTGTGTGTGTGTTTGGATGTAAAATGGACATCAACTGAGGGACAAGCACTACAGCGCCAACACTCCATATCCCCCTTTCACAGGCAATTAATAAAGACATAATTCAGCTGTCCTTCATATATCAAGAAGACAGAGCTGGGGCTTTGATGAACAGCATGAAAACATTCCACATGACACAATAAAACAGAATAAAAAAGTTTTAATTAATACTGTCACACTGCTTTGTGCGCTTTTGTGTGTGGGTGTTGGCACGGTGTGTGTTTGTGCGTCTTTGTATTGTCTGCCAGTTCTCCTTTCCAAACTGCGAGCATCTTACATGTATTAACGTTTTATTATTGATACACACTAAACTAATTAATGGATTTGCATCGCTCAGCTTCAATAAAGAGTATGTTTACTGCACCACCTAGTCAGAAATGTCTTCTTCGTCTCTACATAAACACACAGCAGCAACCAGAACGACAGTTTGACACAAAAATGACATTTTCTGAATAAAAAAATAATAAAAAAGTTTTCATCTGGCTACGTTAATTGATTCCACTAACTTCATAGAGGTATTCGGAGAAAATACTCTTAATGGGTGAGTAAAATATATGTTATTTTTTTCATTTTATGACTTTATTTCTCGCTACGAAACTGAAATATTATGTAGCAAAAAAAAAACTACTTCCAAACTGCAGATAAGGTTAAATTTAAAAGGCTTGAAATGTAAATTCCATTTTTATACATAAAGGAAAAACAACATGTCGGTGCTTAAAATACAGTCGAAAATTATAGACATATAAACTCACCACCTCAGTTTTCACACCATTATATTATCCGTCACCACATCCACGTCATACTTCCTGCAAATTAAATCAGTTTTGGCAACACACCACTTTACTGCAGAAGTCTCCAATAATCATAATTTCAGACCTGAACAAGTATGAACGAGATAAAAAAAAAAAATAAAACAGCATTCCAACATGTAGCTAGAAGTGATTTGTTGTGCTATACTAATCTCTTCAACAACATAATATCAACTGCAAAAAAATTTTACATAATTATTACATTTTGCTGCATCACTATTCTGTTATATTAAATAGTCTCTGCGTTTCATATGCTATTGTTATAAGCAACGCTATCAACCATGGAAGACGATGTTTAATTCAATGATAACAACTGATAACAAATTAACTAAATTATTTTGACAAGATGAAATCCTGTGTTTATGTCCCAAACTACAGCACATTTAGAAAACAGAAAGGGGACTTAGCATTAGCAATGAATCCATCCATTTTTAGTCTAAATTTGAAAAACAATTCTTTCCTATTGATAGGACATTATCACATCACATATCATATATTTACATTGATTCAATATTCAGCATTGGAATTGGTCAAATATGGACCAAGAGTTAATTCATGCATTCATTCATGAACACAGGCCAATTTTGTATAGTTTTTATTTACTAGTTTATTTGATAAGGACCAATACACCCAATGTAAATGTGCCAGAATGAGTAAAAATTACTACAGAAACAGAACAAGATATAAAACAGCCAACATTTGTACAACGCTCATTCACCGTGAATTAGAAAAATTAAAAATACATGCAATGACGACATAGACATCATTAAAAACCAAACAAAAACAATCTATAAAGCAACTCAATATAATAATATTAATAGTGAATTCAAACAGATAGTGGGAATCAAAGGTGGGTTACAGCAACAGATTTCTAGAAACTTTAAAAAATGTCAAACATTGTGATATCATGACTCGTGTAAATATGCACTGCGCTATTAATTGTATGCATTATAAGTTCTCCGTGTGTATGTTCATGCTGTTATTAGCCTCTTATCCAACTTGAACCAATGCATCAAATACCACACACCAATGATTAGGGTTATATGAAACACTTGATAAAATGACGTTGAATAAAACGTGGAAAAATGTGTAGATATAACAAATTAAATGCCATAAGAAGTGGTGTGACATACAACGTCATTTATTGCGATCAGTCTGCAACAAACCTCCCAAAAGCAAAAAGGCAAAGTTAATTACCTACGAAATCAACGAGTAAATACTTAACTATTTCGCAGATGATCGATCATTATTTTTAACTGAAGTGTAGAATTGTTTTCTTGATAATTTTAATGTAAATGTATTGCATAAAATGTTATACATGTGTTTCTTAACTGAACCAACATTGTTTTATTCTGTAAATATAGGTATCAAGTGGTGGTAGATAACGTGGTATCATCCCTAATATATATACAAAAAAAAAAAAAAACCCAGATTGCAATCATCTAATAGCCATTCAAATACAATGTGAAAAGTCTAATGCAATAGCTGATAAACCGGATTCGTGTAATTACAATTAGACAAAAACTGTGTTCTAACAAAGAAACTTACACAGAGTGTGTGACCCCAAATAGTGCAGCTCTTGTACAAGCAAAAACCTAATCTAAAAAAACACGTCTGGCCAATGGTCAGTAATGTGCTGACAGAAGGTTAATCAGATCTACTCGGCAAACGCAGAAAACCCCAGCTGCACAGAAACCATTCTTCTCTTAACAGACTTGTAATTGCGGAGACAGACAGACAGATGCGGCTTACAAAACAACTCGTGAAGAGGAATGCCAGCCATTTGGCATATACAGTACAACAGATGAATGGCTTTTGTTGAGGGGTTTCACCGGGCCTGGTTGACAGAGGGCTAAAGTCAGTGCTCCCCAGCCCAGCAGACAGACAGCACAAAGACAGGCCAGTGTATTTCACCCACAGTTTTTCTCTAGGGGCCTTTTCACTGCTAATCCACTGGGCCTAAGAGGAGCAGCAGGACAGGTCAGTAATGCTGCTCCACCTCTGCAGAGGCCTGAGTCTTTGGCAGCATTATGGAGGCAGATAAAGGAGCTAGACGCTGCCTTCTGTGTCTCTGAAGTCACTCATGTCGGGCTGATCCTGCTCCCTGACATTAGACTATTCGAAGGGAGGCTGGCAGGTCATTGGCTCAGTTTGATGGCCAGGTAAGCTGCTGTAGAGCCTGCTGTTCCTATAGTCTGCCTTGGCTGAGTGCTCAGACTATGGCCTGGCTGTCATGGGCTCAAGAACACACATCCCTACCTTCTACAAACACCCCCTCTCTGTGGTTTTTTCGGTCTCTTTCCCAGCTCTCCACCCTACTTCTGGGTGCCCTAAATCACCCAGCCTACTTTTTTTTAATAGTGGCCAATGCCTCTGAATCAAAAGCACTCTAAATATGTCACATTCCACATGGTACCTATCTCTGTGGTGGCAGGGCTTTCTCACAGAACTTAAACCCTATTTTTCTTTGAATGAGAGTACTCTATTGTTGTTCAAATTGTCCATCCAAACCCTAGCAACTTCCCCAAATCGGTATGCCGCAGGAATGCCTGGCTCCACTGCCAACTCTAGCTACCTGGTAAAGGGGATTAGGGCTGCTTTATCCTTTAGTCAAGAATGCGGAATGGCTGAACTTCTGACCAAGTCGGACAGGCTTGACATTCAAAGCCTGTGTTCCAGGGTGATGCCTCAAACCTCTGTTGTCTTACTCTAGACTTAAATTCCATCACTGAAGAATAAATAGATATCAGTAGCACTTAACAGGCAATCAAAGCCAACCCCACCCACAGCGCATAAAGGGGCTTGAGTGAGACAGGTGTAAATATCAAGGGAAGTCGAGATACGGTTCAGCATCGTCATCATGATGTACAAGACACGCAATGTCAAGTTAGACAAATTCAGACGCATCAGGTAACAACTTCTTTCTGTTTAATATAAAAAAAAAGAAAATTCTCCAAATCGACAGAACATGATCTACTCTGACTTCAAGGATCGTGGTTGTGCAGAGTCACAACAACCAACCAATCACAATCACTCCTGATCATGGTCATATCCTTCTGACACCCAGCAAAGTGATAATACCTTTATATATATATATATATATATATATATATATTAATGATTTTTATTTGTTAATTTATATTTTTATGGAATGTCATTTAAAGTGGACAGTATTTTTAAAGTAAAACCGTACAACTTTTGTCCCCTACAGAAGACAAAAATGCATTGCTAGGTGTCAGGAGGATATATCAGTGTTTTATTACTATTTTTATTTTGAAACACAAAATCAGTATTCAGTCTATAACCATAAGATAAGATACTTTATTAATCTTACAGTGGAGACATTCACAGTTACAGGTTCTCAGAGAACACTCAGTAGGGGTGCAAAAAGATTGAAAAGTACATGCAAGTGAGAAATTAAAAATAAAATATAATATAAAATACAATAGAAGTAAAATCTCTCTAGAGTTACTATATACAGCTATACAAATATCAAAATCTTTACACACAGATGGATGTAATGGTTCAATCATTATTATCATAATCATTATATTGCACATATTAACATGACCTGCTTGAAAACAATGCCGTTTTCTTGAGCATTTCGTTTTTCCAGTTAACTGCCTCCTCAATAAATACGTCTGGGGTTTGCGTCACCGAAAGTCCACATAAAGATCAAACATTGCGGAAATAGGTGTGCACCAGACGGCACTTTTTTTGTAAAATCTCAGAATAATTATAATCCTAAAGTTTGTGTGTGAATACCATCCGTGTCCATCAAAGACACTGACTTCTCCAACTCCTCCTCTTGGCTTCTGGGCTATCATGTAAAAATAGCTATCATCGATAGCATTCCTTAGGCATGACACTCCGCTCAAGGTGACTACCACTCCCAGTCACCCTGCAGCAAGTCTCTCACACTCAAGCCCATTCATGAATACGTCCCTGTAGATGCTTCCCCATCACAGAGCTGCTGTGAAGCGGCATATTCAGATTCATAATAAGTGCACATAATACCGCAAACTCACTTTTAACCGAAATCTGATTACTTAAAGGTGCATCGCAATGCGTAAGTTAGAAGTTAGAAGGTTTGAGTGGACATGTCAAACACTCAACTAAGTATAAATAGAAGAATGTGAAGTGCTTACAGGCATGATGGACAGTTTACTCAGATTTATGTTGCACGGATACCTACAGATCCAGATTTTTCAACAGGTGGGTTGTGACTAAAAAGAGGGTCGTAGACATTTTCCAAGTGAGTTATGAAGTATTTAGTTGATGAAGCTAAAATATGGATTTTCAGACACTGGTAATAAGAGTGGACAAAGACGTAGCAATGTTTAGTAAGTGAAAACAGCTGGTTTTGTAGGCTTTTTTCACGTGCAAATGTGTAGTTGTACAATTATGATATTTTTTTTATTATTTATTTATTATTCTAAGTTATTAAGTCTGTTATTAAATAATACATAGTTACCTAGATAAAAGATACTTTTAACAGTTATTAAACGGAAGTATTAGTAGTAAGTATTAAGAGCGACTGGGTGGCTTAGTGGTGCGGGAGGTTGCCAGTTCAAATCCCAGGTGGGCCCTTGGGCAAGGCCCTTTACGCTATACATGCCTATATACCTTGAAAGTTGCTTTTTCGTCAAAAATTGTTATTCTAGTTTATTTAAGTGAGAAGTTGTGAATGCGATAATCAAAATGTGGATATTTTCTTTCTTCTTCACAGTGGCATTGAACGTGTTGAGACGCTTTTCCGTGAAAAATCTGTTTTATTATTTCTATTCATGCTCAGTAGAATTAAGACGTGGTCGATTTTGTCCAATCTTGTGCCATCTCCAGCTCTTGATGAGTGTCTTCATGGAACCACTTTCTAACAATCACTGCAAACTGTGACTTTTTGTCTCTTCTAGCTGCATTTGCATTATTAAACTGCTGTAGGGGTATTGTAATAGAATTGAAATAACTCTTCACTGTTTGAGAGATGGAGCTTTTCATTATTCTAGTGGAGTGCTGAAGGCAAACTCATCAAGTGTTTTTCCTTGAAGAACTCCAACAAGTGTTGCTGTCTGTTTAATCAGTAGGAAGGAAATAACAGAGGATGAGTAAGTCTGTAAAACACCCTGAGCTACATCCCTTAATTTGTACTTGTCTGATGAAGTAACAGCAAAACTAGTCATCATGTTATCATGTTGATTTAACCCATAAAGACACAAACATGAATAAAATCATTCACTGATCTGAAATGTTTAATACCCGTTAATTCACCAACTCTATCAATACATGGAAATAATTGGTGTAAAATACAGTTTTTCATCTTTTCATGGTCACCAGATATGACCCATTTGGATGTACAGAGGCTCCGTAGTTACCATGGAAACACTGTCATCTTCTACAACATTGATTCACTACTAAAACCTATGGAAACCGATCATTTACCTTGAATTGACACTTATTTCATGTTCAGTATATGCTATATTTTGCACCAAAACAAACAAACAAACAAAAAAACCTCTGTTTTCTCTGTTTTGGATATAATTACCTTCAAATTTAATCTGAGCTTTTATGAACTTCTACATAATTGGCACATTAAATACAGAAAAGGAAAAAAAAATCACTTCACACAGAGCTTAATATTAGAATTAATGCTGATAAATCACTTAAGAAAGAGAAAAGATCATTTGGGAACCGCCACAAAATCAGCACTGGGTCTTTATGGGTTAATATGATCATTATTTTTAATCATACAGTCATTATAACTTCTATGCTGTTTGTGAAATACTCGATTCAACTCAACTGAAGGTGTGGTCCACAATGAGAACGGTACCGCCTGCCTAACTGGGACCCTGGAGACACCCTGCAAATATATACAAAACGTTTCTAATTTTCTGAATGTATATTGTACATGGTGTGAATGTACATATTATGACCAGTCTATAAATATGTTCTGATTAGTTAAGTACGCAACTGTGTGGTTCAACTGATGTCACCGCTGTTAAGACGCACACTTAAGAGCTAATGACGCCCCATAATCTCACACTGTCAAAACTAAACGATTAAACTGTCATCTGAGGAAAGAGAACTGCCGCCTGTATATAAAAGGTAAACCTTAAATTCTCAGAAATCGTTGCTAGGCCACAGCCCAGACTCTGATCAAACACAAAAACCCAATGTTGTATTTATCTCAAATCAAAACCAAATGGGGCTTTTCCATTTTTAGTCACTGCTTGCTCAAGTGACACCACATAAGACAAATGAACAGTATAAAAAAGAGCAAAGAACCTTACAAAACAAGGTGTGTCTGAGTTTTGGCAAACTAAACCTGTCTTTGTCTACAGTAGAAAAAGAATAAACAGGAACTTCTCCGGTTGTGTTTTTTTTTTTTTTTTTTTTTTTTTTGTCAGATGTGCACCTACATGACATGCCACTCAAACAAACCTGTAATACTGATTCTGCGGCTGAAAGATGCATACATGCCTGCAATTACATAAAGTATAAAACGGCGCAGGCAGGAGTTGCTACAGTTGCAGTGCCTCTCCCCTTCGCTCAGCTTCACTGGCCTGTGCTCTTGTCCTTCATGGGGGATGGGAGGCACCTGTGAGGGGGATGCTGTGGTCGGCCTTGCCCTCCTCTCAGTTGTGGACACCAGCTGACTTGTATGAGGAGCCAAGTCCATCAAGGACAACAACACCCACTTACACAACTGAGAGAAAGGAAAAGGCCTCCCCTGCTAATCAAACACACACATCGCTGAATGTCTTTGTTCCTAACACACACACACACACACACACACGCATACACACAAAGGTATGTTCACCAAACAATTAAAAAAAAATACATTTTGTCGTCATTTCTTTTTAATAAACTTCCCATATTCTTATCTTTGGGAATTTAATCAGCTTTTTAATTCCTCGAAAAACCCCAGGGCAGCCAGAGCAGAGAGGACCCAGGCTCTGGGCCGACACCTGATGCCCTCCTCCTGGCACCAAGGGCCACTGAAAGATTCCACAGGCCTGTGAAACCAGCCGGCTGTGCACCGGGTTCAAAGATTCAACAAATTCCAGGGCAGCTCTCGGGGGAGAGTTACTTTCTTGAAAGGCCACAAAGAATCCTCCAAATATTTGACAATGGTAATTATAGACTCACTAAACTTATCACTGGTAAATGCATGTTCTTTTGAAGAACAATTTTCATGGAATGCTGCCTCTACATACTTATATAAACTATACAGACATATATGTGAAAGCAGGGTAACTATAACACAACTGTAGCATTAAGTAGCATAAGAGTCAGAAATATAATAGAAGAAGCTTTTATTTTTTACTTTCAGTTTAGTTTTGGATTTTACAATTATATGAGTAACTTTAGTGAGGAAAGTTTTGATTTATATCTGTCTGTCTGTCTGTCTTTCTATCTATATAGTGACTGGATAGCTTGGTGGTTTACGCTGACTTTGGTGCAGAATTGCCAGTTCAAATCCCAGGTGGGCCCTTGGGCAAGGCCCTTTACGCTATACATGCCTATACCTTGTAAGTCGCTTTGAATAAAAGCATCAGCCAAATGTAATGTAAAATATATATATGTGTAAAAAGTAGGTTTATTACAGTTAAAGCCAGACTGTGCAACTATTATGCATTTACAATCCAGTGTGCAATAGCACTGATCTACAATGACCTACTGTGTCAAATTTGACACATTTTAATATGATGAATTAGAAAACAAATGACAAAAGTGTTGGTTAGCTGTTGTTTTCAATGTATAAATTAAAGTGCTATTATACATCTACATTGGTTTATGTGCATTCATACAATAAATGTATAAGTTTTCCAGGATAAAGAACATTTATAGTGAATGTAATGTAATGTTTTGTAAGTTCAGTCAGTGTTTGGAAGTAGAGCTGGTTTCAGACAGACAGTTATTTTAAGTAAAACACATTCTCTCATTAATTGCTAGAGTGTATATGTTAAGACTTTATCTACAACCACCCAGCATTTTGGATTTTTTTTTTTTTTTTTTTAAATTAGTGACTCAAACTTGGTAAAGTTTCACTACTTTTATTCTGGAAACATTTTACTTCTGTTTTTGGTGTCATTACGCAAGAACTCCATACTTATAAGAAAACAATTGTAACCCCTTCTCTCCACTGTTTCTGTAGAACATGTAACTTACAGTGGGTGTTTTCTGCCTTTCATAGGTGTGTTCAGAGTAACAGTGTGGGGGTTATACGCTGCTATAATTATCGTTCACTAATTCTTTCAGAAATGACTTTACTTTGTGACCAGAAGTTTGAAAGCAGCTCTACATTTCTGCCCACAGTAGAAGTAGATAATCAGACTTAATAAGTCACATTATTTGACTTTAGTTAGGCTTAAGTTGTGATTTTTAGGACTTCATTTACACAGTGTTACACACTGACACACACAGATGTGATCAGTCATCCTCATAAACAAATGAAGTTATGTTTGTTTGTTTTTAGTATCAAATGCCACTGACTATGATTGATTTAGAGTTTTATTTGCAGCTTTTATTTATTTATTATATACCTGGGTTGTTTTTTAAATATAGTCTGTGTTTTTATTTTGTTCTGTGCATTTGACATTTAGTTCTGTGACAGCATCTTTGTTTTTACTGATGATTGTTAATTTGATGTAAAATTCAAGCATCAGATGTTTATATGACTTGTATAACTTCAGTTTTAAAAGAGACTCAGAAACTATTTGAGACTTAAAGGTTAAGACTTGTTTGTTGCTTGTGCATGTGGAACGCCTGGAGCAGAACCAAAACGGAATAATGAAGCGATTTACGTTTCGTTTTAATTTAAGACGCGTTGTTCATTGAAGGTTTTATCTATTTTATCTGCTTTAAAAAAAAAAACATATTTATTTCAGTTAACAAACACATTTTTTTTGTTCTTAACCCTTGAGTGAGCAAGTGACTATTTTTGGAAAATTCCGCACGCTTTTACAAGACAGTAACAGCAACATGTACAATGAGGACAGTGAGGGAACAATCTGAGGTCCAATGTGGTTCTACAGGGTCTGTAAGGTCCACCTGTGCATGAACAGTGAGTGGACCTGCTTTGGTAGGTACCAGGAAGTAATGGTA
>JAPSES010115486.1:0-17119 GCA_029822895.1 Maxillicosta whitleyi | reverse complement strand
TCGAGTCTCAGTGACGGTGTCACACAATAATAATAATGAATATAATCAATACCATGTTTTCATTCATCCACATGTTTCCACCAGACTAAACTAGTTTGTATTCATCTGATAAAAAGTATTGGGCCTATTGTACTGAATTATATTGTGCTGCACAATATATTCTGTGCAATTATATTTTACTTATGTGAATTGCCTACACTCTTCTTTAACAACAAATTAGCAACTTACATTCTAAAATGAGGTGCATGCAGCTTACATACATTGGCAGATGAGAACAATCTCTTAAAGCTACCAAATATAAATTAAGATACATTCACATTAAATTAGAGAAAGTTTTACTATATGTACAGATAAGAGACAAAACATACTTATTACAAAAAATAGTGTCTCATTAAGGTGCTATGTGCACTACTTAGCACCAGAATCATTTGAATGTGTTTTGGTATTGATTGTACAAGTCTGTGAACTCCATCCACTGAATAACATTGCTAAAAAAATTTAAATTAAAAAAAAAAAAAAAAAGATTCCCTC
The DNA here is from genome assembly GCA_029822895.1 of Maxillicosta whitleyi. Lineage (NCBI taxonomy): Eukaryota > Metazoa > Chordata > Actinopteri > Perciformes > Neosebastidae > Maxillicosta > Maxillicosta whitleyi. Next base: position 16,588 of record JAPSES010115486.1, on the reverse strand, counting down.
ATTTTGAGTTTTAATGATGATAGCAGAGACCACTGTGGTGTCTCAGTGCAAAATCTACAATTTGCGTTAAGGTGGGTTGAGATCTGTTAACTGTAATGGCTTTTCCATGAGAAATATAGCATTTTCATTCTCATCAAACTAGTAAGTGACCCCCTGTGTCCTACGCATAGAGGCATTGTCATAAGAGACTGCCATCAGGCTTTTCCTGTAATTTGTCACCCATCTGTATCATCAGTAAAACATGTTGTCGGGGAGTAATGTGAATACTTGTCATTCATCTTGTGCAAATTCAAGATTTTTCTGTTTTCAGGGGGCTTAAGCATTATCTGGATTAGGATAGGTTTGTAAATATTTGACGTAAATCTGTCAAACTTTCCCCCTATATTTTCTGTTTTCAAAAGTGATCTTTCTTCTTTATCTAATATATTTGGGAAGGAAATCTTAGAAAACTTAGTGTCAACATGTCTGTCTTTTTCAAATACAGTTTCTATAATGAACTTGCAAAGTATGTTTTAAAAATGTGTTCATTACTTACTATAACACATTTGATAATACTCATTTATTCCCTTCATACTTAGCCACTACAATTATTCTTGATGATTGTTGATCACAGTTTAAGCCTTCCTGTGCATCAGATTAATTCTCTGGACAGCCAATGCTTGTGATGTGCACAAATCATCACCTGTTACCATTATGAGTATGTCAAATGACTACATAATACCTGTTTACAGGTCCTTTGTGACTGTGTATTATTAGAGCACCAGTGCATAAGAATTAAGTAATTAGTGATGAGTGTTTGCAGATATGAATGTCAAACAGAGCAACAGCCTACTGACCTGTCATGAAAATGCCTTAACTGTATCTACAAAGAAGCATTGACGCAAACTTTAAATGTTAATGCAACAATGTTTTTGATATTGATGTAGTCATTTGTTAAGATGGCAAGTCTCCAATGCATCCAATAATACAAGTATTTTCTTGTACTTCTTTCCACTTAAGTATGGTAGCAAGTTGAGAGAAGTTCTTTAGGATGTGCATATACTTCCATTACCATGTGTCCATGTTCTAAAATACCAACACAGTGATACATTCTGGAAGTATACTAAGCAGATATTTGGGGCTCCCTCAGAGTCGAAGGAACAGCTGTGAGCCCTGACACCCTACTGAGCAAACTAATTTGTCACTTGTGCTCGAGAGATACTTCTTTAGACTCTTACACTTGAACTGACCAATAAAACTTAATAAGGAATACCTTAAACTCCATTGTGGAAATACTCCGTATTATATTCCAATGGGCCAAAACTCCAAACACGTGGAACTAGGATAGCACCTAAAAGCAAATCACACAATTAACATTAGTTGAACCAAATTCAAACATTTCAAGACAAAATAGAAATAAACATGAATAAACCTCCTAAATATATCGGCAGTGGCGATTGTCTGCAGGTATTTTTACGCCCAGCAGGCAGCTATCACTGCTGGCTAGTGTTACAACGGTATCACTGCAAATTTATAATAATGAAAAAGTTTTAAATGTTAAATAATGACAGCATTCATCTTACAATTATTAAAGTGAGTTGCAAAATGGACTTCCTTGCCGACTGTTATGTCAATCAATGAATACTCAATGAATTAAATACATTTAACATTACTTTCTCTGAACGCTAGTAATGAAGCTAATGTTAGCCAAGCTACTGCTGTTTGAGACGGAGGACATCGTTAGCCAATAACAAGCAACTTAGCTAGCGAGCTTAGCTAATGCTTGCTAGCTTGTTTAGTTCCCCATCCCATACTGACTTCTCAATGACTACCGTCTTTGCATGTTGGGCAGATAAATGACACGAAAAAAAAACATAATACGCAAGTCAACTACTCGAAGGTTTAAATTCGTGCGTATCTTTTCTCGAAAAACGGAGAGTTCATTGATTTTGAGAAAATAACAAGACAAAATCTTACTTACCTGCCTGTCCTGTTACTAACCGTTTACGACTTGATAACAACCATCCCCTTGCTTTGCTATTGGTCAGGTCTAAAATTTGAGGCATCCTATTGGCTGCTACAGCCGTCAGTCTTTACAAATGCCCGTACAGCGGAAATGTGTCCGAAAGTTCATAGCACGAAACTTCATTATTGCAAATATTGTTTTTTTTTTTAAATTTGGGAATGTTTTCAAAAGCCCTGCAACTCCCCCATATTTATAAGTGTCTGAATTTAATAACGTCGTTATTCAACTATTATTTACACGGCGCATATGCTAGCTAGTCATTGTCCAGCTAGTAGATTTTTTTTTTACATAAAGTAGCTCGTTTCCAAAATCAAATTATTTTAGAGCTCGATCGAATGAACTTTACTTGGAAATGAACCACCCATTTTCACGAGAAATGCATATCACAAGCTGATGATGCGGATAATTGCTAATGTGATTTTCAACGGGGTTATTTGCTGTTGTTTCTTGCACTAAATGCTAAACAAATGTTGCTGAGGAAAGGAGATTTCAGTGATCAAGGTGTCCAACTTCACCTCCTTAAGGCATACATGAGACAGACTAGGGCAAAAGACACAAGAGGGAGAAGTTTATGCTTCAGTCAGTGAGACAGGAGGCATAAGGAGGGAACCAGAGGAGAGATGGAAACAAAAGAATTAAGCAACAATAGGGCAAGGAAGGATCTTTCTTGACAATGTAATAGCAGTGCCCTGTCTACACTGCCCTGGACTTATTGCACATTTCAGAACATTGGGGTTAGAGTAGGTTTGTAGTTTTGTAGACATTCCACTGTGCCATGAGCCATGTTTGTGGCATCTTAGCAGCAAAGGCCTGAATTTGAGAAGGCAAGAACATCTATGTACTTGAGTTACTTACAACACCTATTATAATTTGCATAATTGTGGTTTCTATGGATCAGTTGGCATTGGTTTTGTCGCCCTATCAATACACTTTTATTCATTATTCAGTGTTCTGAGAGACAGGACTGTAAATTGCACATTAATACGACAACATCAAGGATGACCCAGTGGTTCATCTGCCAAGATGCAGACAGTGAGATGTAAAATCATATATTTTATTTTATTCCAATTTCCCATTTGTACATTCTTGGTCTTACTTTGTTGCACAAACCCTGCCACAAATTCATAATCTGCAAATTCAACATTATAAGTATAAAGTCAGGAGAGACACCTGCACTTTGTTAAATATTAAAGAATGTTAAATTCACAGTGTGACTAGAGATTAAAAAAAGATTTTCTGCACTGCATTATTGATGCACACAGTTAGCCGGTGATGCTCACATCTTAGACTGAGACTACTGTTTTATTTATTTTTTTGCTCACTAAGCTTTGTAATAGTTTGGTGTGATTTTTTTTGTTAACCATGTCTACAGTGGTTCCCTATAGATTTTTATAAATGTGTCTTGTTCTCCTCACTGCCTTCATTTTCAACTCATTCATGCCTGATGCTTGCAACTCTGTGCACCATGGATAACGTCAAGCATAGAGCGGCTGACAGCTTTGTCATTTGTAAAACTTTGATCCAGAGTTATACAATCTCATGTACCTATTCACTTTTTTTATAATGATTTAAAATTGTATTATATTCAATTCATCATATCATCATTTGAAGTCCTACTGCAGGCTTGAAAACCTGTAGTGACCTAAATGCAGTTGTTTTGAAATAGCACTAGATGGCGCTGAAACACCACACTCACTACTAGGACACATTTATGGCTCTGGAGAGCAAGCCTGCTCTTCAACATTGACATATTTGCTACTGTATGTAGTAATCTGGTTATTGGCCAGTTAACCACTCCAGTCCTTATAAACTTCACTCTAAGTAGCTTTAAAATCATTTATTTATTCACTGTGCTTTTGGTTTCCTTTTTGTTTTTGGATTTGTGCAGGTTTCAGTTCACAGCTGAACCTCTTGATTTAATATGTTAATGCTTTTATTTGGTGATTCAATTGTCACACCAAAGGAGAAACAATAGACAACAGGATGGGCTCATTAGCTTCATAATACCCATTGTTTCATGAAATTGAAGTCTTTTCTCACTCCTCTAAAACATATTAAATGTGTTTCCCAGTATGAAAGCACTTCACATTTGTTATTCTATAAACCATTGTGATTGTTGACTAAAAGCAGAAATGCATTTCTGTAGGTCTGTGCACTGCTTGTTCCCGCAATAGGAGGTTGTCGTGAAGGATCTATCAAAGCCTCCTCGGAGGAAAGAGGTTTAGTTGTTGCTGTTTCAATTAATTCTGGTATTCTGCACTTGTGCTCAGTTTCCCCACTTTCATAAATGCACAAATTACACTGAAAAAGATTTTTGTTTGCCTGTGTTGGCTGCCCACATCTAAATAAGAGCACAGCCAAAAACGTATCAAAGTCAAGGGAATAGGATGTTTCCATGCAACGGTAAGCCATTTAATATTGGAGCCAAGATTTTTACATTCATACCAGTGGAAAATGAGCAAAACTAGGTTATTCAGAAAGATTTATATTTAATATTTGTAGCTGTTTACTTGGTGGGAAACCGTCTTAGTAGAACTACAATCATCTGTTCATATAAGCGTACACGTTTTCCATTATTTTATAGCTAGAAGTTGATTTTATTTCCATTTATTTTTATTACTGATAAACATTTAAAAATATTAGCATAAGTCTGGGAAAACAAAGTGATGTTGTGTATTTATGAGCAGCTCTGGCTGACAAACAAACAAACAAACAAACAGAATCATCCTGGATAAGTAAAGTCTAAATAACAACTATGAGATGAAGATAAGATGAGCAACTCGACCCTGTTAGAAAAACTGATTTAAAAATCCGCAAGAAAGAAGTAATAATTAACCTAAAACTGGACTACAGCCAGCATCTAGCCCTCTAGACTCCTTGAGTGTTTACATGGGCATTCACGTTCGATTTACCAATTTGATATTAACACAAGCCCCGCGTCATCCTGCGATCTTCTGAAATTAACCACGAATTCCTGTTGCAGTCAGTTTTCACATCCTACATTTTTCTCTTGCTCTTTCTAGTTTCAAAGTAAGCTTTAGTGTGGTATCACAGATTAAAAACAGGAAAAACTCCTGTCTCTTGTTCCTCACAGTCATGGGAGAAACCACTGAATGTTTACTTGGGCAGAAAGATCTTTTTTAAAAGCTGATGTTGGGCTACACTGTCCTCTGAGACACACACACAAAGCTTAAAAGGATCACACGGTGCTCAAAATGTATTTCTTGTTTGCTTTGTCTCAGGGGACACTGGAGACAAATGGCAGTGTGATCCAAAGTGCAGGCATTAAAGTGCATACCCGTAACTGACGTAACTGAACATATATGTGTATTTTTTTCTGGAAATGGCACATTGTGCTGTATAAACAAACCTGATATGACATAAATGCACCTGCTAAATTTTTCATTCAGTCAAATGCAACACAAATTTTATTATCTGTTGACATTTTTCAAGTATGAAAATAACAATATCATAAAATAAATAGCAATAAATAATATTGTGAATTACATTATGAATCTGATTGACCATCACACAGTTTGTACCACTCATGAAGAAACGAGTATCCATAATTGTTCCTTTTTTTTTTCGTTGTTTGACCCTTTAACTGTGCTGGAATGACAACATGTGGAGGCATAATTCTTAGAGCTTAGATGACACGTTTTCAAAGCATTATATGAACTTTTCCTGCTTCCTTTTACATGTTAAAAGTGCATGACAACAAATATTTTCAAATCTATGACCACACAGTCTGGTGTTTTTTTTCCCCCTTCTTCTTCTTCTTTTTTTTTTTTTTTCTTAACTCTAAACACTCAAGAAGCAACTTCACTGACTGCTTGATAAACATAAAAGATATTAAAGTGGCTGGTGAAATTCTGTTGTCTTGAAGAATTGGACATTTTGTCACCAAGAACGATCTCAGCTAACACGTCACTTTGAAACAGCTGGAAAAAAAAAAAAAGTCATTGCAAGTTTAGGGTGACAAAAAAAGATGAGGTCAATATACAGTATGACATAAACAGCAGTTGATAAAAATGCACAGGTGCTAGGCATATTGGTATCTTAGGAATGTGGACTGTGAATTGCTGATCACATGGATAATGTGCCCATATGATTTACAGTGTGTGGTTTGTGTTTTTGGTTTGAATTCTCTTTGTGAACACACCTCTGGATTTTATCATCCCCTTTAGTATTCATATATTTACAGGAAAATCAGTAACAAACAAAGTTGCTGCACAGCCCAACCTAATATTACGTTTCAAAAAAATCCGCCACCACAGAATCACCTGGTAGAATGAATAGTAACTTGTGTAGATACCTCTGCTTATGATAACCCATGTCTGGCTTTGCTGGTAGACAGGCAACAATAATAAGTCTCTTTATTTAGTGGAAGAGTTTCATCACAAAACATATTTTTGGAAAGAATTTTTTTTTTTTTCCCAAAAACATAGGCAATATGTGAAAAACGAGATGTTATGTAAACAGCAAATGTCTTTAAGGTTAACGTCTAGCGTAACTACTTACCTAATACGTGAATATACACCTCCTCAATTTAGTTTTATATGATGAATGTATAGTTTGTAGCAAAACTCTTCCATCAAAAAGAAAGGAATGTGTTTAAAACTCTGGAAAGTCAGGACCAAGGTAAATGAGAACAGAAGATAACACAACACCGGAAATAAAATAAAATAAAATAAAAATAATTATAATAACAACAAACACAATGGCCAGACATTTGTTTGAAACAGTAAAAATAAAAATAAAGAAGCAACCAAAAAAGAAAAAAAAAAAAAAATCTTTGTAATAACTTAGTCATTGCCCCTGTAGTGAGTGAAACGTCATTTGAGTCATGTGACCACTGGGATGGAATCCAGTTCAGTGCAGTCCAGCGGCACAAGCTCCAACTTCCATTTGATGTAAGATGGCAAAAAAAAGTGTGCAAGCAGGAATATAACAGAGGAGTAAATTTCAGACAAACGTTACAGAATATGAAGTGCTGTACATTCACACCTAAATTCCACGTCAAATAGATCCGAACTTGTCTTGGTCACTTGAGCATCTTTTGATCCACTAATAAAGTCTGCAGTGTCCTTCATCCCTGTCCCCATCCATTTTCTCTTGAAAGTCTGTATAATGCCCCTCCTGAGGTTTAGGAGTCTGGTGCAGTCCCTCTCTCTCTCTCTCTCTCTCTCTCTCTCTCTCTCTCGTCCCAGCTCAGAAAGTGTTTTAGTGTACCCCACTGATGCGGCAGAAATTGATGACAACGACAGCTGGAGGTTTCTTCCATGGTACGTATCTAGGACAAAGCTGGTTTCCTCTTTCATAGCGATGTGGACTGCTTGATGCTGTGAAAGCTGACCCGTGAAGGTGAAGTGGGGATGGACATTGCCTGGGTCATCCTGGCTCGGATAGAGTGCTGCTCCTGCCATCGATGGAACCGTTTCCTCACAGCTGACCGCACCTGTCAACAACAACCCCCACCCCACGAAAAAAGAAATGAGAAACAGGATGGCCCGATGGCTCATAGATTCCTCGAACCATTAGACAGATGTTCTTTCACGCAGTTTTTACAGACATTGCCTCATGTCATGTCTTTTCCATTTCAGGTTTGGAGCATTTGTTTTAATATTCAGGTTAAACTGGGCTAAATATGTTAAATATATGCAAAAATAGAATACCCGATACGTCCAATGTGATTCACCGCACCATCGAAGGTTTTTAAAAAGGTCAATGTGGGGTTTTATGGATCTAGCAGCAGTGTAAAAATATATTTTAAAGTATTTTTTCCTCTGGAATTTTTAAATAATTGACTACGAGCTTTCCTCTGAAGTCTTACTGACACTAAGGAAACCACCGGATCACATCCAGAAAAATAATAACCTGCAAACGACATCATCACCTGAAACAGTTTCTCATTGTAAAGATTGTATTTCTTTTCTTATATAATTCTTTATTTAACAGTTTTAACAGTTTTCGTGATGGCTGCAATTGACTTGTATCAACATTTCCACAACATTGTTCTCTTTTTAAGAAAACGTTTTCCAATCAAAACATAAACAAACAAACAAAAAAAATAAACAAAATAAAAATGAGGGTAAAAGGGACAATCGTACGAACATTAAAGCACTTTAGGGAGCGACCAGTACACTGTCTATTAAATGTTCAAATCAAATCAAAAATTTCATTTATATAGCACCAAATCATAACAAAAGTTATCTCATGACTCTTTACATGTTTAGTTCTAACTCAAAATTAAATCAGGCTTTTTATTTTCTCTAAACACAACCCATTTTTCCCAACGTGTTAGAAACTGGTCTTGTTTTTGATACAAACGCTGTCATCTGTTCAATTTTATAAATGTCAAGAGTTATATTATAGGGAAGATTACATTTCATCTGCAGTTGTAATCATGTACACTTAAGCTTATATGAGCTAAATGACCAAATCTGTAATGTCCTCCATAACATATTCTAACATAATATCAGAGAAAACCGATATTTGCTTCATCATTACTTTTTATCCATATTAAATTTGACTCTGCAGCAGCAGCAGCAGCATCAAAAATTTTAATGAAGGCCAAGGCTTTTATGAATTTAGCAGCAAAGTAAAGATCAGTGTTTTTAACACATCAGTATCACGTCGTATCATACTGGATTTTACATTTCAAACAGGCTGTGAAGGCACTTGACTCATTGTAATATGACAAAGCGATGCAGGCTGTTTGATGACAGCTTTCTCTTGACCTCTTCTTCCAACATTCTCTGTCTATAATCACATTATTATTAGTCCACCAAGAAAAGATCTAACTTAAAAGGCAATTTCCCATACAAAATACCAACACTTCATTTGAACACGCTATAACACTTACCACAAATATCAGATCTTGGCACACTGATCAGTATTGGGTTTGGATAGTGTGTTCTGGCCATCATTTAATCCTTTTCACATGTTTTGGAGCTTTATATGTTGTCTTATTCCCTGAATGTGACCGCAGGTATCCTTTGTTCATCTGTCTCATTCCTTCACCCTGCACTTCTGCTACTCTCAGCCTGAAACTAAACACTAAATCAATATCCTCTGCAAGCTGCACACGCTGTTTAAGGCCCTTGTTGGAGTTAGAACACGGTTCCTGATGAGATATTCATTCATCATCCAGCTGGATAACACAGTGTGGTACGGTAACTAAAGGGCAGCAGTTAGCCAATACTACATCCCAAAGAATAATTACTAAGGTAACATAGGCTGCGCTTTGATATTAGGTTAGAACATATTATGGGGGACATTACAGATTCTGTCATTTAGCTTAAGTGTACATGATTAAAGCTAAAACCCATAAAGACCCAGTGCTACTTTGGTGGCAGTTTCAAAATATTTTTTCCTCTCTATATTTAAGTTTTCTTGTGATTTATTACCATTTATTATGGCATCATCCTCTGTATTTTGCATTTTTTCAATGAACATCTTGCATTTTCCTATATTTAATCTCTGTAAATACCCAGATTAAAGTTGAGGGTTATTGTATCAGAGAAAACTGAAGAAAGTGTGACTTTTTCAGCAAAATCTCTCATTAACTGAACATAAACCCAGTGTGTCCATCCACTGTTATTGATCCAACTCCATGGGCTTTAGTGGTGAACCAATGTTGTAGAAGATGACAGTGTTTCTATGGTAACTACTAATATATAATAATAATGAATATATCTGTAAATCAGTGCGATATTTCTGTTCATCGCCATGTTTCGGTATTGTGTCATCTCACGATAATAAATAAACATATCATTGCATTTGTGATTTAATGGAAAACCTGACAATATGCACTTCTGTTTTTTTTTTTGTTTTGTTTTTTTTGTTTCTGGATATTTAGTAAGTTTTGCACAGATGTTCAATGGAAAAGCCACTAGTGTTGTAGAAGATGATGATGTTTCCATAGTAACTACAGAGCCTCTGAACGTCCAAATGGGTCATATCTGATGACCATGAAAAGATGACAACCTGTATTTTACACCAATTATTTACATGTATTGATAGAATTAGTGGATCAACAGGTATTGAATGGTTTTGGTCGTTAATGGCTGTTTGGGTCTTTACGGGTTAAATATAATAAATATAATGTTATTTGCAGGTTATGGTTCATGTAGGATGTGCTTAAGTGGTTTGGTTGGTGGTCAATAAGACTTCCAAACAAAGCTGGGAGGAACCCCTGAGGAAGAAATACTAATATTTAATTGCACAAGCAACTAGCAGATTTCTATTCTTCCTGGATCCACACACAATGTTTGTATACATTATGCATTACATATATATCTAAAAAGGTTAACCCTAACATTTAGGCGGAAAAGTTTTGCTCTACTGTTTTCTCTATTGATCTTAAAATCTTTTCAAATTGCATTAAATTAGATGGTGTAACTGTGACCTGCAGCACCTTACTGTGTGAAGCAGAAAACAAATAAAACAAAGGGGCTGCAAACACTCCAGAAAATTATTACTGCTATTGATATTCTCCTTTCAGTACAACTCTGTATTGTATTTGTAACTATAAAATAAAATCTCATCTGTATCTTCGGCAGCTGCCACGCATTGTTATAGTTCACTGTATGAGTCATATTCTACACTCCTTTGAATACCTCATCAGGTTTTTCCATGAAGACAAAGAAAAAGCCTTTTTTGCTGATGTCATACTGCCGTTATAAAATCCTATATCACCACAGGGCTGCTGTATCTGAAGAGTCAGTCAACAAATATTGCTGTATCGGTGCTGGTGTAAAACAGGTTTTGCTGAGTTTGCTAATATTTATCACTGGAGCTGAGGGTCAAACACAGTGAGAGAAACACAACAGCCTCTGTTTTAATTCAGAATGCAGTGTGTTTCACAGGACATCTGCTTCGGACCTTCGTCGATCATTAGCAAATCCCCTCCCCCACCCCTCCATCCTCCTCTGCAGCTCAGTAATAACACAACCACTGACTGTCATGGTAAGTGTAAATGCTTTTGCCAGTTGCAGAAAATCACTCCTCATGTTGATGTGATGTGATGGAAGTGTAACAGCGCAGTGTTAACAAAGTGAACTCATTTTCATCATTGTTCTCCTTATTACATTTATTTCTCTCTATTCTGTGCTCCTCATATGCCAGAAGCCTTAAAATAATAACACTAGGATCTGTCATAACTGTATGAATTTTTATTTCGAGCCCCCCCTCTTCTCAAAATTAGCATTCATAACCATATTTTTCATAATATTGAAAATGTGCCGACTTGATTGCTCTCAATTATGTGATGTCACGCGAGGTTTTTCTGAGGCAAAATGAAAACTTAGACAATAATGCCTCCAAATGTGACACATTCACTGCTAATAGTTTCCACACTGACATGTTTTCATAATCAGTCGTAGCTCTCTTAATTGTGTATTTTTATGATGCAACTGTTTATTTTATTGGGTTTTTATCCTGCAAAGCTCTTTGTAGGTTTGTTTTGGAAAATACCATAAAAATAGTTTTTCTTACCTATTTGCTTTCTCATTACAGTATCACTAGACAATTACCAGATATATTTTTGACTTGAAAGCTGCCATTTTATCATTATGTGCCATATTACATTACTAACATTATTTAACATCACTAAAATAAAACGTTTTTCTTCTCAAAACAGCATGTGTTCAAAAGAGTGATTTATTTGCATCACAAACCAATGTCCATAAAAAGTCACACATCGTAATCACTTGGCTCTACTTTCTCTCTCTTCGTATCTCTCCGCGCTGCCGCAAGATGACACTAGTCTACCTGTTTCACTGCTGAAAAAAAGTTGTTGACTAGTGCGCAGCAGCATGACAGAGTACTGATAGAAAATGAAAGAAAGTAGCGCCAAGTGACTTATGAGGTGTGACTTTGTCAATATTGGTTTTAGTTTGTACTTTTGTTTTGACCAAAACTGGACCAGAACTGGGCTCACAGGACACTGTCGGGGGTAAGTCAGTGTGACTGTACAAGAACTGATGACGGGGATGAAATACAGATTCATCAAAAATCCACAACTATCCCTTAAAAGTAATGTTAGTAATGTAATATGGCACATAATAATAAAAGGGCAGCTTGGAAATCAAAAATGCATAGGGTAACTGTCTAGTGATACCATAATAAGTAAGCAAATAGGATAAAAACTATTTTTATGGCATTTTCCAAAACAAAGTTACAAAGAGTTTTGCAGGATAAAAACCCAATAAAATAAACAGTGCACCCCCCTCCCTCTCTCTCTCTCTCTGCTCCCCAGTCAGAGCACTGACTGAGAGCAGCCTGTGATGGTGGACTGAAAGGGAAGTGCTCTATGGAGTTCATTCACTGCAGCTGACAGGAAAACTACCATAAATTTTATATTCATTCATTTTCTGAACCTGCTTTATCCTCACTAGGGTCACTTGGGTCACATGAAAACTACCCCAGTTAATTAAGGGTGAAGGCGGGGTACATGTCTGCAGTTCATCACAGGGCTGAACATATAGAGACAAACAATCACTCTCACATTCACAGTTATGGGCAATTTAGATTATCCAATGAACCTATCAGTGCATGTCTTTGGGTGGTGGGAGGAAGCTGGAGTTCCTGAAGAGAACCCACGCAGACAACATGCAAACTTCACACAGAAAGGTCCCACCATCAACTGGTGTTGGAATCAAACCCATGACCTTGCTGTAAGGCCCAAGTGCTATCCACTGCACCACCATGCAAATTTTATATTGTAATTAATTAAAAAAACATTTTTATTTGCCTAAAAGCTTTGTCATGTGTTTTATCATATTCATACACAAGTAACTAAAGGCAAAATCACAAAATTATCCAACGATTATGACATTTGAAATAATGTAATTTACTTGGTATCAAATCGATACCTAAATTCCCAGTATCGCCCACCCTTAGATGATACCATAACAGAGGTTTGAGCTCCACACATTCTTCAATGAGCATAAGAGTCTGTGGAATTATGATGCTATTTCATCAGTGGGTTTGGAATCTATGTGCACATTGTAAGTAATTTCCCTCTGCGGCTGATAGTTTGGAATGTCAATACTGCACAACATAACCCCTTAACATTTTTGCCTGCCTGTATCTTACTAATATAGTTCTATTTTAAGAGAGTTTCACCCTTCGTTTCTCCATGTTATCAAATTAGGGCTGACAATGTCATAAAGCGTAAAACGTGTTGTCACTTATGTCAAGTCTTAATTGTGCCCTAAATATAAACGCTTCAAGATTTATCACTCAATTCCCTGTAATAACACACAGCAACAGCCACCAAAAGGGAGAGTGGAATTGCCTGAGGCAGGTGAATAAAAATAAGTGTCTGAAGCACAGGGACATAAAATGTAAGATCAATAGAGGATGCAAATATGCTTACCTCACTGTTTAGGAAGCAGTAAAATACTGATACAAAGAAGCCCTGCATGAAAGGGAGGACAAAGGGAGTGAGAAATAAAAATAGGCCATCCAAATATCAACAATCACATCCTAATTAAATTACACACACAGCAGATTATCGCACACATTATATTCGTTCAATCACATCTTGAATGGAACATTCATTTCACTGTTTACTCATTGCAATTACTGAGGCTGTGCACAAAAAAGCCACTCACCCAAACGTGACATTATACTGTAAATTAGGGGACAAACCTGGAACGACTCCAAAAACGAGTTGAAATATATGAATACAATTTGAGAGATCTCGTCCTCTCCCGGATTTACAAAGAACAGCATATAAGTGATTCCCAGAAGAGGAAGAAGTACCAGTGTAGCCTTCACAGCTTTCCTGTAGAGAAACAGACCGAACATGACAGGTGCACAACTATCTGTGGATGCCACTGTGTTTTAGAAGCAGGAAATAACACACTGTACTACTGTGAATATAAAGACCCTCTAGCAGCCCTCTAGCACCCACCACTGATCAAGGATAAAACATGAATTATGTAAGGTATTCATAACACTGGATCTGGAAAGTTTTGACATTTGACTTCCACCGCTGCAGGTTTAGTAGAAAAGCGTATATTACAAACCTGTACTGTATTGTTTCAGATGTAGTTGACGCCCGCAGCTTGGTCATAAGGATCCTGACGATGTTGAAGAGGAAAATGAAATTGATCTGTGGGGAAAATAAGATAAGTTATTGTTAAAGTAGTTGAGAATGAAAAAGTAAAGTTTGGCAACAACTTTTATATTTATACATTAGAGGAGTCAGCAGGAAAAAAAATCTATCAATTCTGTTTTAAAGATGATATTCTATATTTTTAATACTGTCAAAAAATCCCAGGAAAATGAGAAATGAGGGGGAATTTCTGTAGGTAAAGCTTATGTTTGTGTCACTAAAAAACACACTGGTCCAAAAACTATACAAGCTGAGATTATTATATTATTACTATAAATGTGTTTTTAAAAAAACTATGCTAATTAACTTCTTTATTGATCTGTATATTTTCTTCCTCTGAAACAGCTCCAACATCCACAAGGAAAAATTAGATTTTTTTTTTTTTAGTAACTTTTCTCACAAATATGTAGGATTTAAAAAAAAAAAAAAAAAAAGTACATTTAATTATTCTATGAATAAATCCGGTCTGTTGTCTGAACAAATCAGAACATATCATGACAAATTATTACCTTCCCAGCAAGTCATGGTCACTTATGTTAAAATAAAAACACGTTGTATCCTAATTTCTATGGATTTTAATTCGATTTTCCACAAAAATACTTAGATCTGCTCCTTTCTATGGCAGCACTTTCCACTATAAGCTTAAAAATGGAGTCCAACAAAAGTCCGCCTCCAAGCATAACACAACCTTCTAACACTTTGCGCTACACGTTGCACTTTTAAATTATAACTAAATGCTGAATGTGTGAAGATTTATATTTTAAACAAAGTGCTTCAGTGAGAGTGCCAAAGACATGGTGCTCAAATCATAAAGTAGTAACAGAAGTGCTAATGTATTGAAATTTTAATAGATTTTGATGATAATTAGAAAAGACCATTTATTTTAGAAAGAATTATGTTTTTCTTAAAAACATAATTATATAGAATTTACAACCCGTTTTAAAGATCTACACAGCAGCTCGGCCCTGCATTCCAAACAGGACTCATAATGCGCAGAGAGAACAACTAATGCATTGTTGATATTGAATTTTAATAGGTTTGGGTGAGAATGAGTAAAAATGTAGAATAACACAAGCCTTATCCTGATGGGAAAATTGTAAACATTCTTAATGAACTCATTCTTGACGACAACCAGAGCAGCTAGGATCTTATTTGCACAGCGTTCTGACATAAAATTAACAGCTCATGTAATAGGTGTGAATGATGTAACACAGGAGAAAATAGCAGCATGAATATTTTCCAGGGCCAGCTGACCCGACCTTGGCCCGAACAGATGTATGGAACAACCATCCAGCTCGCCGGTCTTAACAAAACCCCGCGCATCAGTGATTCTGTTAGTATTTTAATGACATCCGGTATTTTCTCAGTGATGCAGCAGATCACATAATCTGACATTAAAACGTTCTGGTTGTAAGGAAGGGAAAGTTCAACATCGCAGCAGCCTGACAAGAGATACCACAAAAATTCTTGTGACCGGTCAGTGATCCTTCAGAAAGGGAAGCCAAGAAAAAAAAAAAAAAAAAAAAAGAGGGAAGAACATGTGATTGTATTTTTGTATTTTCAGGGAAAGTAGAACAACGATATCGAAGGAGGCAGATGTGAGCTTTAGGGCAGAACAGAAACGGGGACACAGAGAAATAAGTGCCCCTTGAGGAGGTGACTTTTTCGACTAGGGCAAGAAGAGGTCATTCGTTTGCTAGAGAGAAGGGAGCAGCTAAAGGAGCCTAATCTGAGAGGAATAATCACCTAATTTTGACAGTTACGTCAGTGCGAACGGAGATAGAGCAGGGTCTGGGGTCTCTCTGTGGGGAATTATCTGTCCTCCACATGGGAGAGGAGTAAAGTTTGTACAAGGAGCCTGGCCAACATCTAAATCTGTCGGATCATTCACACGGGCCCTGCTGAGGGTTTCTGACTCTAGTATCAGATAAAGGATCTTAGCAGGATGAGAAAGTGCTTAATGTCGATGGAGAGGTCATGCAGATGGTGGACGATCAGCTCAATATGGTATATCATCCTCTTAACAGTGTTCTGAAGCTAAGCTGTAGGATCTGGTCCTTGGGTGCAGACATTAAAAACTTACGGTTAAAGTTGCAATGCAGAGATTAAGATGATTTAATACCTGATGAAATAATTAAGTAAAAGCATGACTAACTTTCCCTCGGGGGATGGAAATGCCCGGTGTTAGAGATAATTCCTAATAGGTACAAGCAAGACTGAACCTGTCCTTGGATTTCATGCTTGTTATTCAGCACATAGTTAAATGATCTTCATATTTTTTCCAACTTGCCAAGTAACTAAGATTTAAAAGTTAGACTTGGTAGGTAAAAATTCCATATTTATCATCACTAATACAACTAGAATGGCACTAAGTAGGGGGGGGGTTGCACTTAGTTCCTCATTTATTTGGACAGCATTTTAAGATTCTGAAGTCCATGGACTATATGAGAAAACAT
>JAPSES010115476.1:0-17119 GCA_029822895.1 Maxillicosta whitleyi | reverse complement strand
AATCATCATCAGAATAGCTTTTTCAGGTGGGGAAAATACTGGGAAAATAGTAATACCCTATGGAAAATACTCAAATATAAAGGTCTAGCGTGAGTTGTAAAAAAAAAAAAGTGGTAGGGACAATTTAAGGTCATCTCGAAAGTGGTAGGGACATGTCCCTACCGTCCATACCGTAAACTACGCCCATGTGTGTGTGGGGGTATTTACTACTCCCAATAATTTTGCGCTTTCTCGCAGAAACACCCATATTGCATATTCATCAAGGCTAAATGGGTTATGCGACCTATTTTGCCCATTTGACAGACACAGTCCTCAGTGTTTAAATCAGCTTCAACATGTTTTTGTGTGCGCAGTCATGTTTTTTTTTACATTTTTACATGCTCACACTGTCAGAATTCAAATAATATGGATCCAAATGTAGAGTCTTTTGGAAAACAAATAGCTCTTTATTGAGCAGTAAAACAAAAGCACAATAGAGGATGAGGTAAGGCAAAGATAAGTCCAGAACATGAGAAAAATATGGGAAATAAACCAACAAGGAAAAAGGTATGAGAGTGCTTTAAATAGTGCATAGTGATAAGTGACAGGTGACTAGAAAACAGGTGAAGTGAGTAAAGTAATAATGAATGGGCGTGACACACACCTTAAGTAAATCAGGGCCTAACATAGCTATTTTTCTAAACAGATATTTATTTATATATATTTTGTTGTTTTGTGTTTTTCAATTCTGCCAAAGCCATTTAATGACTATAAATGCTTTGACAAACCATTGATTCTGACAGACTTACAGCTGTAGGTAACACTGGATGTAGCACAAAGAAGCTTTAATCTGCCATGAATTTGGGCAGCAATGACAAGTTATAAACTTGAGTTAAATGTAGCATTGGTTCACATTGTCAAGGTGAAATCAAAATATTGTAAGGACATGGCCATAATACCGATACCTGCCAATACGATCTGCGCTGAATTCAATCTACTGCAAGTCATACACTGATTTATACAACCGGATTTGATGTTCTAGGTGCAGCTCCATCACACAAAACATTAATAGACATGACCAAAATGGAGTGTGATGCCAGAGTTTTCTAATTTCTGAATTTATCGTGTCATGTGAGTTTTAAAAAGCTGATACTGTTTTTTTTGTTTGTTTGTTTGTTTTCAAAAATAGAGAAAAATATCTGTTTTGCTTACTATTGTTATTTGTGTGAACAGGGTATAAACATTTATACTTCAGTATGAAGAAAGGACATGACGATACCATGTGCTTAATTTCCCACTTAAATTTTATGGAATTACAGGTGTTTCTAGGAAACTGCAGTCTGATACATATCTGAAATAAAAATATTTTTTTTAAAAGGATAAATAAAAAAACAGTAGAAAGAAAGAAAGAACAAAAGAAAGAAAGCAAGCATTGTTTTGTACATATTCTACAAAAATTATACTGTATATTTCAAATACATCTGTTAATATTTGTCAATATTTTGGTATACACTTGTGGAAAAAATTATTAGACCATCAAAAGTTGTCTAAAATAATGGTTATTCAATCCCGTACACTTAAATTCAATTCAATTCAGTGTTTATGGAATTACAGGTGTTTCTAGAAAACCACAGTCTGATACATATCTGAAATAAAAATCAATTGTTTTTTTTAAAGGATAAAAAAAAAAAGAAAAAAAAAAGATGATCAGAGAAAATGACAGTAGGGCTGATTTTTTTTTTTAGTCCAACTTGAACCGCTCAATCTTACCATGACAGCATCTGGATCACAACTCCCATTGGTTTGAATTCCAGCTTCTCCGGTGACCCGCACAAGAGTGAACGATGACTTCAACTCGGATGGAGGACTCACTTGAAAGACTTCGTTGCCCAGAGATGGCTCAATATTTGCAAGTTCAATCAGGTACCTGAGTTTTAAGCTGCCTTCATCCACTGAGCAGTTCCCAAGCTTCTTTAAGAAATGCTTGAGGGTGTTTCGGATTCTGTATCGATCCAAGCGATTTCGCTTCTGGATGTTATGACGATGTAACTTAGGAAGGCATGATTTGTAGCTGAAAAAGAAGTGCATGTTATTGTTATTGTTATTGTACTGTACTGACTGTAAACTTCAACCAAACTTTAACCAAAAGGATATACTTTACAACTGTATCCAAATTTTAGGTACAACATTTATCTGTCTTTAGCTAACTTCCTGCCATGTCACCAGGCCACGAAGGCAAAAGGTGTGAACAGAGGGAGGGAAAAGCTTTGAGACCAGTCAGTGGGGGCAGCTGTGGTCTAAATGACTCAAGAGTGGACTGGTGACTGGAGGGTCGCTGGTTTGATTCCCTGGCCCTGTGGGGAGTTTTTGGCTGATATGCCCTTCAGCAAGGCACCCCCCCTCATCCACCATGGTGAGCCCACCACTCCCACCATGCACTGTGTGTGTGATAAAGGCAGAAGTGTGTGGTGCATGTTTATGTGTGTGACAAACTACTAATAGAATAAAGATTGTATTCTGTTATGTTCTAACTTTCAGTGTTATCAAAACAGTCACAGTAAACACGTTTCAAAACAGTGTATTGAACAATAGAAAGTAATTCTTTTAATATAGTTTGCATATAGGTATGTGCCTACTAATGTTTCCATGTCAGCAATTGATCCAATAGCAAGACTTTTAGCTTCTTGTGAAAAGTCAGAGATGTTTGTAATAGATTCTTCAAACATCCATTAGTTTAGTTCTGATTTACTTGGTGGTGGCAGTATTAATTTACTACGGATATAGTATTTAGTGCCTCACTTAACTTAACACATTTATCTAGATCATTAATCACTACGTTAATTTGATAAAACAGAACAGTAACATTTTATAATTAATAACAGTTTAATGACTTTTATCTGATAACTTGTGTTGGGAAGATGAAATAATCAGGGTGTGTAATTTCAAAATTTTGATGTTCAAACTTCCTTGATGGTGAAAAACATTTACATTGCTGCTAAAATCTACATGGTGGTAAATTAGCTTTGACATTTTTTATTAGCAATTCAATTAGCGAAATCTCCATTTTTTTTAATTTTTTTTTTGCAAGACAGTCAGTTCTTAATGAATGTGAGTAAGAAAGTGTAGACTTCAGTGAGGTGTGTTCAAGAGTTCAGAAAGATAGCAGTTATGGTTGTCACAAATGCTGTGAGTTTGTGAAAATTGCAAAAGGTATCCCACAAGGTTGAATCCTGGGGCCTGTTTTGTTTACTCTTTATATGGAGACACTGATTCTGCTGTCACTGATTATTCTGTCCTGTGCTGCAGATACTTTGCATTCATTTTTAAAATAATTTCAGCATTGGTTTATTAATTTATGAGTTATCTTCACTAAGATAGTGGATTCATGTTTTTCTGTAGAGATAAAAAAAAAATAAATACTGATTATGACAATCTTGTCAACTCTACTAGAATAAATATAGTGAATCACATAGTCTAAGTATCTTAGAATTTGAAGTTTTAATATTCTGTGGCAAACTTGGTGAGGAAACAGAAAAAAGTTGTTGAGGTAAACTATCAGTTTTGGATTATGTTAAACATTTATCTGTATTATGCAAAATTATTGCTTGTGATTACAAAAGTAATTATTGTAAGCTGCATGTTTATATTAGATGTTGTGCTAATATTAAGGCAGAATAAAAACTTTGCAGAAAAATTTACCATGATACTACATTTCTCGCAAGTCATATTAGTTGTTTGTTTTATTATTTCTGTTTCTTTATGACTACATGCATTGGGATTTTCAATCATCCCCATTTATTGTCATTGTCTGTATACTTTCAGCTATACTCGTGTTGCAGCATTCACGTCAGCACAGAATAGTGCACGACACTTCTCCAAATACACACTAAGCAAATCAATTTATTGAAGTATAAAGTATTAATATTAGGTGCAAGAATATAGAGTAAAAGTTTAATGTGACATCTGAAAATGACACATGCTATAAACGTATTGTATGTAAATACCTGACAGACTTGCAGAGCTCCCTTACACTCTGATGGCGCTCTTTAGCCATTCTCCACAAGTCCAGCACTGCCAGACCAAGGCAGTCCTCTTGGGCACTCAAAGGTGGAGACACTCCAGCTTCACTAGCAATGAAGTCATTCCTCAGCTGTGTACCAAAACAGTTAGTGACATACTTTTCAATAAATGGACAATAGATGTTCTGTTTTTTTTTTTGTTTTGTTTTTTTTTCAGTAATTCATTGAAACTAGCATGTTCTGGATCCTCCGATACAGTTCATTCTTTTACTTTCTAGGTAAATTCCACTGGTGTTTATAGTTGAATAACCTCTCAACTGGAATGTCTGTTTCTGCACATGAAACTTGATACCGTGGCAATGTGGCCCTTTTCTTTATCTGTTACTAGGTAAGCTACTTCAATGATGATTCTATGAATCTGGGCACAGTAACATAATTGTAAGGCTGTTGCATTCCAAAATTACTAATATCTCCAAAAATATTGGTCCTATCAAGTTAGCGTTTTCACTAGTCTCTTCCTTGGCCAAAAATACACAAATATACCAAACTGCAGCAGGAGTTCTTTCCTAATTTTGTGTGATACCCAAGACACACACACACACACACACACACAGAGTCCACTTCATTTTAAAGATATATGCTTTTTGGCATTACCTGAGCAAAAAGATAATCAATGACACAGTAGTCATGCACATGGCTGATTCTGTCTCTGGTCAGAGTGTAGCGATACGATGTTCTTGGTCCTTGTCCATACCAGTTTCCAAAGAAGAACCTTCAGAAGAGAAAAAAAAAACCTTCTCATCTTTCAAAACCAAAGTCATTAAATGTACTTTAAAAACATGAAAATTTAACTTGTGTTTATTGTGTTTGGAGGAGTTTGCATTGGTATATGTTCCACTGAATGTGTGTCTTCTGGGCAGTTGACCCTTTTTACATTTTGACAATCTCTAAAAAAAAAACCCAAAACATTAACTTTCTGAAATCAGACCAACAGCAATCGGTCATGTTTTTTTCCCCAGTGTTTTTACAAATACAGTCAATGGCCACTGTATTAGGTACACCTGTTGAACCGATCATTTACATCTGATAGGCCACTTACACAGCAGAATCTCAGTGAATTTAAGCATTTAGACAAGATCACAACAATCTGTGGGGGTGTAAAGTGAGCATTGGACTGGGGAAGGAAGGTGATTTAAAGGACTTGAATGAATGGGAGTCAATGTGTTATTATTTTCAGAGATCAGAGGGGAAAGGCCAGACTGCTGGAACTGATAAAAATGAAATTGTAATCTTACAACTGGTTACAACCGGTGTATGTAGAAGACTATTTCTATAAGCAGAGCAAATAAACTAAGGCTAAAATGTACATTATGCAGAAGAAGAATGGAGAAAATGCTACTTGGTGTGATGTGGCTCAATTTTTTTTCCAGCATTATTCAGATGGTGGGGTCAGAGTTGGGTGTTACCGATATGAAAGGTTGTATCCATCTGGCCCTGTATCAATTCTTCCAGTTGCTGGTGGTTTTACAGTGTGGGGGATATGTTCATGTTCACATTTTTGGTCCTTTATTACCAATTGAGCATTGTTTAAACACCACATCCTACAAGTGACCATATCCATTCCTATATGACCAACGTTCACCTGTCCTCTAATGGTTAGTTCCAGCAGGATAACACACCTGTTACAAAACTCACATCACTCAAATGGCCTCCACAGTCAGCAGACTCCAATATAATGGAGTACATTTGTTGTAGAATGGGAGAGTTGTCTGTAGCACCTGTGAGACGCTTTTGTGTCAATGATGACCAAAACCTCTAAGTAATGATTCCAGCACCTATTGAGTCTCTACCATGATGAATTAACCCAGTTCTGAAGGAAAAAAAGGGGTCTAACCTCTTACTAAGAAGGTGTACCTAATAAAACGGCCAGGAGTTATATTATGATTACATGCCATGTGGAGAACTGGAAATCTTGAATTTTGATCTTTATCATTAAGCAAAATTGAAATTCTTCAGTGTTTTCTTTACCTACCTGACTCTAAAATTAACTTGTAAGTTTTCATCTGTGTTGAACATGTGTGATGGAGGATACCAAAATGAGAGGTCAGAAGAAGCCAGAGCAAAAAGGCTTTGGTAGACTGGCAGGATTCCTGAAGAAAGAGGTTTAAAAAATAAATCACTATATGTCAAACCTGATTTGATTAACTATCTCTAGTTAAACTTGTGTTTTGCCTGTGAAAACCATACCACATTTCATGGCTGCTTGGATGCAGACATTTTCAGCAGAGATTTGTCCAGATGATATGTGCATTTTATTTGCATCCTTTGTCGCAGGGAAGAAGTAGAGATGGACTTGCAAACCGGGACCAGTACTAGAACTGGACTTCTGGCTGCCCTCCCGGTCTCTGATGACCAGAGGGGCGGACTCTTCCTCACTCAGATCCATGAGGACGTCTGAGGAAAAAAAACAAACAAACAAAAAAAAACAATAGGTGTAGGTTATTTTTTAATGAGTCACAACAGAAAACTGATACATTAAAGTGGCATAATTTCAGTAGCTTTAACAATATAATCAAATATTTGACTGTGTTGAAAAGTTTCTGGTAAAAGTCATTCACAGCCATGTTCCTCACCAAACCTATGAGTGAGTCATGAAATGAATGAAGTGGTTACATGTTTGGAGATCCGCCGGAAACCCCAGAAAACTACATCTGACATTTAATGGTATTTAAGAGGATTTGTCAGATGAAACTGCTAACCGTATTCTGCTCTGAATCAGTGACACAGTCTATAAAAGATATGCTGTTTGTAACCAGGGGTGGAGGAAGTACTGAAGTTTAGTACTTAAGTAAAAGTAGTAGTAGAAGTACTACATCAAGAATCTTACTTAAGTAAAAGTACTAAGTACTTCCTTTAAAATGTACTTTAAAGTCTAAAAGTCCAAGTACTCACACAATGTCAGTCTGTGGACTGTGTCATTATGATACAGAATGTAGACATACTTATTTATGCCTCTGACAATGTCACTGCTCAGTGTCACAACTATATTATGTGTATTGAAAAGATTGTTGTCAATATTCTGTGCAACTTTTCATGCCAGATTTAGACGAAAAGTAATAATAAAAATAAAAAAGATTTAGACGAAAAAATGTTAATATAATGTAACGAGTAACGGCATCAATTTCCGAAATATACGGAGTAGAAAGTACAGATACCTGCCACAAAATGTAGTGAAGTAAAAGTAAAAGTATGCTTTATTATTTTTACTTAAGTACAAATACAAAAAAACTATTCAAGTACAATAATGAAGTAAAAATACTTCATTACATTCCACCACTGTTTGTAACACATGAACTTTAGCTAAATATCCATTTTACATCATATTTTACAGTTAACAAAACCTGGATCAAGTAAACATTAGAATATGATTTTCCACAACACTTATTATATATACAGTTACCTATTCATATATTTAGTATTCAAGTATTCACTATGTGATCTAAAGTAGCGAGGAGCCTGTCAGAAATAAAACGCAGAACAATCACTTGCTACACATTGTATTTTTCATAACATTGCATGGTAATCCATATAAAACCATCTTAAAATATTAAAAAATTAAAGATACCAAATAATATTTTGTTGATTGAAGGGCATTTGTCCAACAGTTACCTTTATATTTGTATAGTAGAAGTCCTAATGTCGATCATTTCTTCCTGTAAAACAGAACTTCTATCCGTAACTTCAGCGTTGTGTTGTACTTCATGCGCTGTAGCAGGAAGTATTCAATAGGATTTCCTGTTTTAGACCAGCAGATGCAACTCTCACTAGTTCCCAGTCTTCTCTTTAACCAACTAACATGCAAAGACATAAAACACACACACACAAAAATGTACGATACAGACAAAAGGTTCTTTTGTTTTATCACGTACAGGTAACTATCAATCTGGACAATAAAAAGCTACACATCTGAATACAAAACTCTAAATAAATGTCTGATGATAATAAGAGTAATTTGTATTTTCTGTCTTGTTGCATATCAATCAGTTTTATGTGACTGTAGGTATTTTGTGACATTTCCAGTAAAGCTTGCTGTAAACATTCATCTGATCATGAATTTGAACATCATTAATCACAGCTTATTCATTTGTGGATCACAGGTTTAAATAACATTTCTCCTGAAAAAAAAGCACAGACCAAGTCATCTGACATTACAGGAAAAGACAACCAGCTGACAGTTGTGGTTTTCGTGTTCAGAACTGGAAGGTTTATCTACTTCCTGTTGTAGCTGAGAGACATCCACCTGCATCTGCCTGTAGTGTTCACTATTAAAACTGCACTTCTGTTCAGGTCCATAAAGTTTGAGCTTTAAATTTGGTTCAGACCAAAGATTCATTACAACATCTGGCGAAAACTTGCAGATAGTTGCAAAGTACTCGTCACAAATGCAACACTTCTGCATTTGGAACTGCTTTTTTGAGGCTGAAAATAAATTGTAGCATTTTATAATAATGAATGAGGACAGTGAAAGTTATTTACTACAGCTGGGTGTAAGGAAGGAAAATGTATTTCCAAGACAGAATTTCAGCCAGGGAACACTATATATGTATAGAAACCAACTTCTGGTTGTTCGAATCAGGTCAATAACTGTATATATATATATATATATATATATATATATATAAAAAGCAAAAAACAAACCCACACAGATCTACATGAGACTTAGTGAAAAAATAGGATGTTCATGGATGAACCCAATCTATTTAGGAGAAAATACAAAAAAAATGGGCTGGAATCTTTTCACTCCCTTGACCCAAGGAGAGCACTTCCTAAACATGTAAAGTAAGACCTTTCACATAATATTACTGGTATGCAGTATGTGTTTTGTGACAATTAAACATGTTGCTTCTTTGACATCATATCTGACTGAGAATTCCGAATCCTCAATGTGTTCAAATGAGGTAAGATCATCCAGAAAGATGTGTGTGTGTGTGTGTGTTTCTGAAGATAACAGTAACCCACCCCTCCCCTGCCTGTCAGCTGGGGTTGGTGAAGCTATATAAAATCGGGGGGGGGGGGGGTGTTCTTCAGTGAGGGGGCTGCAGTCACCTTCAGAAAGCCAAGCCTCAGTGATTATATTAAAAAAAAGTTAAATTTATTAAACGGCATGCAAATTATTTATTGTTTAAATGTTTAAAAGGATAAAATGCACTGGAGTAAAAGCTGGAGTGGAATCGAAGGTGTTGCCAAGGGGCCAGTTGGGGGTGCTGTGACAGGAACTAGGGTGTGGAATAGTTTCCTGGGTAAATAGTCAGTCTAGCGGGCCCTGCAGTGCACTGCAGGTTATCCGACAACGTTTGACTGCCTTTTTGGTTGGGATGGATACTGTTTCTGCTAAAAAGTGAAGGGCGGTCCCAAAACAAGTTAAAATTAATAAATAAATAAATAAAACCAAAGTTGTGCTTCCTGCAGGCGGTCAGGAGCCAGATGTGGAGGCTGAGGAGTCTGCTAAAGCAACCTGCTCCACAACCAAATTGTAAATATTGGCCCAAAAATAACAACTTTCCACAGTCCTTTAAAATACCAAAGAGGAGGTTAAAATTGTTTTTGGTGCCCTCTGACTCCCGGTGGGTTGTGTCCTTTGTCCCCACATGCACCACAAGTCTTCTAATATAGCTGGGCAGAGAGGGCAGAAGGGACAGGAGTTTATCCAGCACAACAGGGACAGTGGCTCCAGGGACACAGTGTGTGACAGCATTACAGAAGTGGATGTTCCTGGTTATGGAGTCACCAATGATTAAAGTGTCTGGACTGAAGAGAGGTCATGGAGATGAAGATGTGGGTGGTGGTGGCCTTCCCGAAGCAGAACCGAGGGCTCCCAGCTTCCTCCACTGCTACTGGGTCCTGCCCAGTCTACATGGACAGACAGGTGTGTGCAGACAAGGAGGGTCAATGCTGCCCCCCTGGATGCCTCAGGACAGCCTCCTTCAGGATTCCGTAGTGGTTCCTGCCCATGGAGGATCGGCAAGCAGACTGACCTGCAGCAGCTGTAGGAGCGGGGGAAAAAAGTAGCATAGCAGTTGGAGACACCAAGGGGTGGGAAAAGTGAATTCTCACCTGAGTGTCTCATTCGGCTGTGGTACCCCCACCTCCGTGCAGGATGGCTGAGGGCTGTGGGTCATCCCAGTTTGGTGTGGAACTGTGAATCGGGCCTTTGGTCTGGCTCTGGCGTGGGCCCAAAGATCTCGTGGGGGCATTGGGGTTGGCCAGCAGTGGTGTTGTATTGGCCCGGTCCCGGGCATCAGCAGTGGCGCTCATTGCTACTTTGTCTGGTTCAAGCCTCATGGACTGATTCTTCTCTGCTGCCAGACCCTCAGTGCAGGCTACTAAGTCCCCAGCAGCATTCATCGAGGACAACCACAGGAGAATGGTCGCAGAGTTCAACACGAGTTCTGCCACGCTGTCACTGCCACACCGTCAATGCCACTGTGTATCCAATGTGTACTTCTCTTTCCATTCCACTTCTATGACCTGAGGGAAGAAACTCCTGTTCAACCTTTCTGTTTTGGTCATACAGAAACAGAAGTACTTACCAGACGGCAGCCACCTGAACAGTCTGTTTGTCAGAAATATAACAATAATGGAAATCCAGCCTTTACCTGACATTTAATGGAACAGCAACTCTATGTCCTATACAGTACACTCATGACTGTTACATAAAGAACAAAGGTTTAGGTTTTACAGTTCAGGACATTACAGTCACACACAAACACTGACTTTCAATTCCTGAATGAGCAGTTTCGTAATGGATCTCACTTCTGTTTATTGTCCATTATGAAGTATCATGTAGTAACATTTTACAAATGTAGCACATTATCTATATTTGCTTCCAACTAATGTCATTATATGTTTTTGTAGTCTTGTTTTATAAGTTTTGCTTTGTAGATCTTCACTTTTACTACAGTTATTTATGTTTCAAACTGCACTTTGATCCTCAGACACACACAAAAAAAGGACCGTCCCTCTTCTCTGAACATATCTCTTTAGTTTTTGTTTATTGATTGTCATAAAGATAGGTGCAATAAAAGAGATCTATTGTAGTTTTTATTTGTCAAATATACTTAGTTCCCTCAACTGTTATGAAACAGAAATATGGAAAGTTTTAGGCCATACTTACATACCTGAGCCCAGGACTGGTGCATCTTCATCTGGACCAGTGTTGTCAAAGACTAAACATCATCAAATAATCAATAAAGGTAATATTTTGAAACAAGTGTAAGTTGAAATATTTTAATGTGGTGGTTAATGAACAAGTTAACCATAAAAAAGTTTATACATCAAAAGTATATTTTGTAATTGTTGTTAGTGGAATTATCCAACTGGAATCAATGAAATTAGTTAAAGGAGCAGTGTGTGGTATTGTGACATCTGGTTTTGGTCTCAGAAAAAGATGATACAGGAGACAGGATTTTATTTCAAGATGAGTTAAGGCTACATCTGTGAGGGTATGATAAAGTTTCTGATGCCTTTCTTATTTGTTTGGTTGCAAAAATAATTCTTTAAATGAGAGTCACTGAACAGCATCCGAAAAACGTTAACTATACTTCTAATGATCATAATGTATCACACTTCTATTGAACTACCGGTACTAAAAGTGTAGGACTTCAGGCAGGACATAAAATTAACACATGCCAAGTGCAAATGGCAGGTAGAAAGTTAGTTAGTTTGGCAAAAAACACACACTCTCCAGTGGCCGACAGAAAAGTTTGAATTGCATGTAAGTTTTTGTTTTCATCCATTGGAACATTTATGCCAGATCATTCTAAGTATGCTTAGAACCTGCAGGTTTCTGGCACAGACTCACACATGTCTGACTCTGAGCCAGATGATGTGATGATTACCTGAGACAGAGTCCTGCACTGGGTCAGGTACCCAATGGATAACCTGTAAAAACATGAGGGGACGGGGACGCCTTCACTTGTGTATATATCGTATGTCTGACTGAAATGAGAGAGAGAGATGGAGAAACCCCCCCCCTCCATCAACAAATTATTCATCTATCCCATTTTTTTTACGGTTTATTCACTCACCATACACCTACCTGCCCTTGAAATGAAAGACAACCTAATAAAATAGCAATAATGTAATTTGATCTGTACATAACTTTATTCTGTAAGGGATGCTTGAGTTGTATTTTCATTATAAACAGGTATGGTAATTATTTTAAGTCAAATGAGGCATGATTTTTAAAATTTGGTTAGTGAAAAATTGTTTTTGGTGGTCACTAGCCAAAGATAAGATAGCCAAAGAAGGTCCAGAATCCCTTCTGCCCTGTCCCTCATCCAGAGATGTCGCCGGGTGTGGTCCAGGGCCCGTCAGAACCTGATCCGCAGTACGGCTCGTTATAAGGACATGGGAGATCATCATAGAGTACTGGCTCCACCCTACAAGCAGGGGCAACGAGTATGGTTGTCCACCTGCAACCTCCCCCTGTGGGTGGAAAATTGAAAGCTGGCACCGAGGTTCATGGGCCCCTTCCCAATCTCTAAAGTTATAAATCCTGTAACTGTACGGCTTAATCTCCCCAGATCCATGAAGATCCACCAGGCCTTCCATGTAAGCCAAGTCAAGCCGGTGGCCGAGAGTCCCTTGGTTCCTGCACCCCCTGCCTCTCCTACTCCCCGGATTGTGGACGGAGGTCCGGTTTATACAATCCCTAAGCTGATGGCAGCTCACCGCAGGGGCCGGGTTCTTCAGTACTTAGTGAAATCGGAAGGATACGGTCTAGAGGAACGTTCCTGGGTGCCCTCCTCCTTTGTATTGGACCCGGACCTGATTGCCCAATTTCATCGGTCCCATCTCGAGGAGCCTGGGCCGTCAGGAGCCGGCCGTTGAGGGGGGGTTCTGTCATGTCTGTCACTGTTGTCATTTCCTGTTTTATTTTGTAGTGTTTCCCTCCTGTGTTGTCTGTGTCTTTACTTCCCTTCCCCTCTGTTTCCTTCTGTGTCTTTACCTGACTCCTGTGTCACACACCTGTCCTGCATTTCCTTGATTGTTTCCCTCTTGTATAAAAGCCCCATCAGTTTCTCGTTGCCAGTTCGTCCTTGTTTGTTACCTGTGACTTGCCAGCGTTTTTTGACCCTGTTCTGATCCTGACCTGACCTGAAGATTCTCCGCCTGATCCTCTCTGCATCTTTGCCGCCCATTCTTGTGTGTGTTTTTTGGATAGACCTGTTTTGTGTGTTTTGGACTAGAGCCACCCTTCCCTTATTACTTTGGACTGCCTTCCCAGAACCTGGCCTTTTGGATTGAATTGACGCTGAGTCTGGATCAGCCTGATTAACATTATTTAATTGTTGTTGTGACTTTGTTAATACACCGTTTGTCCTTGAAATCTGCTCTCTGTCATATCTGCATTTGGGTTCCAGTGTTCGGTTGTGACAGATAGAAAAAACACATGAGTGAAAATGAAAAATATAAAGAGAAAAATTCAAGTACAATATGTTGCACCCACGCAACAAACTGGGATGTTACCATTGAAACATCTCACTCTAGGTATTTATTAGCCATTTAACAACACTTTTCTGTCATAAATAGGCATTTACTTCCACTCTTGCCGTGTGCACTTGACAGTTGAGACATCTTGGTGTGCACGAACACACACGCCTTGTATAGGAAGAAAAAAAAAAAAAGCAGCAGCTGAGAAGTCGAGAGAGGTGTCAGCAAATTCCTCTTTCACTGTCTTGAAGCAACTGGAGTGGCTGCAGAACCAGTGGTGAGCTCATTTTGTTTCTCAACACTATGATAATTATAGTCATAGATATAGTTAATTTGTCTGAGCTAATGTTTAGATTTCCCTCTCAGAGTTAAATCTGTGAGTCTGTGTTTGTATTAAAATTACAAAATGACTTAACTCAAACAATTTTACCAGTTCTAAATGTTAACCATCATGAGATAACTTTTGTTATGAGTTGGGGGTATCTAAATAAAATGTTTGAATTATTGTTTTAATTGTACCTCTAGTATTGTAATGTATCTATTTAGTCCCAATGAACTCTTAGCCATATGTTCCTGAGTCATGTTTAAGGGTTCTATTAGTCAAAAGACATACATTTAGATGGTTTCAAAATTATAATTAGATAATATAATTTGTGCAAATATCCGTGTACTTAGAGACACAACTTTGTTTTAGTTGAGGTAGAAACACAAGAAGATTATTCAAAGACTAATGCATCAAAAACACAGGAATGGGGAAGGCTTATGTATGTAAATCTATTTAATTAACTCATGATTAACTCATTTTAGTTGTTTTGCAAAGCATTTAACCCCTTGTAGACTCTTGTCTCTAATTTGCCTCAGTATTCCACTGTTTTTCTAATGAGATGCTGTACAACATGTTTTTTGATTATACTGTACATATCCTTTCCTGGTTATCTATGATCCCTAGTGTTCACAGATCAATTTTAATCACCTGTTGCAAGAAGAGTGTGAGATTCTACAAATTTTCGGATCATTTTTGTTCCGTTTGGATTGTTGACTAGAGGAACTGATCAACACTATCTGTAAAATAATCCCCATACTTGAGACTAGAACATTTGTTTAATTGCTATTTTGCCATAACAGACATTTTTAATGTGTCTATTTTAACCAGTGAAGTTCCATGTAAATGGAAATCAGCCTTTGTTCTCCCTCTGTTTAGACGAGGTGACCACACTGTTCTTAATAATTACCGTCCCATCTCTAAATTTTTTGTGCTGGTCAGGGTTCTGGAACATCTCATCAGTCATCAACTTAAAGAATTTCTCAATAAAAACATATATTATCTGCCTTTCAGTCTTTAGTAAATCACATATCACAACTACTGCAACTGTAAAAGTTATAAATGATTCCATTAACACGCTGGACATTAAGCAACACTACACAGCCCTTTTTTTTAATTGATTTTTTTTCCAATATTTTTGACACAGTGGATTATCTATTAAAACAGAATAATCGATATTGGACTTGCAAATCATGCCGGTTTGAGAACTACATCACACAAAGAACACAGTGTGTCCAGGTTAAAGGACAGACCTCCGACTTACAGCAGTTACAAACGATATACCACAAGGGTCAGCCCTGGGACCTCTCTTTTGTTTAAATATCAACTTTTCTTAATAATAAAAAAAATAATAATAAAAAAATAAAATAAAATAAATAAATAAATAAATATCAACTTTTCTGATATCGTGTCCCGGGGAAAGACACTTCAGTCACCTCACCTCACATTGCTGCCACTCACACTGGTATACATGTGAATGTTTGTTGAAGGTGGGAATGGCCGTTGACACAGTTTGGCAGCCACACATCTGTCAGCTTTGGCTGTAAACATTACCACAAACAGAGTATGAATGTGAGAATGAATATTTGTTAATAGAAAAGCTGTTATACCCATTCATTATGCTTCACTCACCTCACCTGTTTTCCTCACCCCTGTCACCTATCACCACACACTAAATTAAACCAATTAAAGCACATTCCTACCTCATTTCCTTTGTTGGTTTATTTTCTCATCTTCCCTGTCAGAACCAGTTCACCTCATTTATTGCTCCTGTTGCACAGGTACCAGCACCATCTTTACTCTGAGGAAGCAGTTCAACAGGTACAACGGTTTGGTTTCTCTCATCGCCCTTCGCTCTGGACAGAGACTCTTTTTGATCCCTTGTAATCATCTTTTGTGTTTTTCTGCTCAATAGAGCTTTTCATTATTCTTCAGAAACTTGGCATTTGGACCCGTTTGTAATCGTGACAAAAGCACAATATAAATCGAATCCATTGTTATTATTATTATGGAATTATGAATATATTTAGGTAGTAATTGGATAAAGAGATGGCCATTGCATCTTTCTCCTTTAAAGTAGAAAATCCTATTTGTTGGTCCTCCATTAGCCTTTCAACTCCTTAACTGAGTCTGATTTTCACTCTCACAGATCAACCAAACACCTGGATCCACCTGTAAAAACCATGGAAGACAGTGACTTATCTACCTCAGGTTTCTGCCTGGCGGACTATGCAGTATTCACCGTCATGTTGCTGGTCTCCATAGCTATAGGAATCTTCCAGGCCCTGAAAAAGGACAATACCAGTGCAGATCACTTCTTCACTGGGGGCCGGAGCCTGCCAGCAGTTCCCGTTGGGATGTCACTGTGTGCCAGTTTCATGTCCGCTGTCCAGGTCTTGGGTGTTCCTTCTGAGGTTTTACGTCATGGCTACAAGATCCTCTACATGTGTCTCGGACAAAGCATCAACTCCCTGCTGACAGCGTTACTGTTCCTGCCAGTGTTCTTTCGACTGGGCATCACCAGCACTAACCAGGTCAATTAAGTTTCCTGTTGATTCTCAAGATGTTATATTAAGTATAATGTACTACAACAAGCAGGAGGTTATTTGGAAATAAACCTGTCAGGCCTTAGTGAAACCTGATCACCCCCTGCAGTTTATTTGACAGTGATGACATTATACTAAAGGACATAAATGCAAACATAGTGTTTTGTGTCCATAACTGTTTCCATATTATGGACACAAAATACTAATGCCTACCTTTGTATTTACCTTGTGTCCTGTTTTTCTACATCAGTCTGCACTTCACAGCTTCTCCCCCATTGATTTTAACACAAACCTGTTTCCCTGTTGTGTCTTGCCACCTGTTTCCATTCACAATAATCTGTTTCAGTCATTATTCACTTTCCGTTAAAAGTGCCCACATTCTTTAATCAAGTAGAAGAGCAGGAATTTGTATGAAAAGATTGATTCATCTTATGTATTGAAAATAAATTGTCATTTCTATCTGTTTCTGTGCAAAGATTATTGAACCGCGTGTAACATTAATGTATTATTATTGCCTTTTCTATATGGTTCATTCTCTCTGTTTTTATGTATGTTCCATCTTCTTAAGACCCACTCACTATTCTCATCTTATGTGATCTAAACTGATGGAAACACCAGAGGATTATGTCTTCTATGTATTATTTTCCATCCATTTAGCTTGAAATTAGACTGGATGCTGGGAATGCATACAGTGATGCAATAATTACACTAAAACTAAGTTTTATGTAGGCACAGCTATCTAAAAACTTTACATAAAT
>JAPSES010115449.1:0-17123 GCA_029822895.1 Maxillicosta whitleyi | reverse complement strand
CCCCCCCCCCCCCCCCCCCCCCCCCCCCCCCCCCCCCCCACACACGAAACAATCAGACCAATTCTGCGTTCCATAACTTGAAGCCGATTAGTGGGAAAACCCCTGTGCCATTTCTACCAGGGTACATTTAGCCGTGGGACACGTGTAGCGTTGTGGGTGAAAGGCTTTTGAAGTAATTCTTTAGTGTGCGGGAACTAAAATGGTTTAGTCACTTTGTTTTTGTTACGCTTTATATAATTTTACCTTGAAACAGAATTCCAGCCTTAGCCTCGTAGACCTGCATCTTCAAAAGAAAACAGGAAAACACTATTCTGTAAGAAGCGTTATCTCCTCTGGTTCTGTCTAATCCTAACGGATGTGCTTCACACTCACCAGCAGAAGCAGACGACACATAGGTGTTACTGATGGGATGCACAGATATTTGTTTTTTCCCAGAAGTCTCCGCTCTCATGACCCACCGCACACAGCTAGAACCTGAAACCATTACACTCAAGCAGCTTTTTAATGATACCAATTACATCTGTTCTTTTGTGCCTTAACCCATAAAGACCCAAATAACCACCTTTAACCTAAACCATCTACTGACCTAAACTGTTCAATACCTGTTGATCCACTAATTCTATCAATACGTGTCAATAATTGGTGTAAAATACAGTTCTTCATCATTTCATGGTCATCAGATATGATCCATTTGGCCATTCAGAGGCTCTGTAGTTACCGTGGGAACACCATCATCTTCTACAACATTGATTCACCAGTTAAACCCATGGAGTTGGATCAGAACCAGTGTATGGACACACTGGGTTTGCATTCACTTATTGATGTCTTTACTGGAAAAGCCACTTTTTCTTCAGTTTTCCCTTTTTTATGAAAAAATACCTGATTTTCACAAAAAATGCAAAATACAGAGGAAAACATTATAATAAATGGTGATATGAATGTTACTTTCGGCTTTTCCCATCAGGGATCGACAGTAAATCACGTTTGCATGTTGATTTAACACGTCGGATGCCCTTCCTGACACAACTCTCTGTTTTTATCCGGGCTTGGGACCGGCACAACGAGACACTGCCCCCTTGTGGCTACAGGTATAGGGATGTATAAGCGTAAAGGACCTTACCCAAGGGCCTCAAACCGGCAATGTTCTGCACCAAAGCCAGTGGCGTACACCACTAATCTACCCAGTCACTACCTGATAAATCACTAAAAAACAGAAGTAACACCAGGTCTGTATGGGTTTAAGACTCAAACCGTCCACTTTGATAGAGGTTTGACTTGTGAGCTTTGGGTCTAGCGGTGGCCGAATCGGGTTCCTCGCTGTCTTCCTGCTCGTTTAACAAAACCAAATCCAAGCACCATCACAGGGTCCGAATGCAGCTCACACAAGAGGATGAGGTTTCATGTTCTGCCGCTGCCGGGCTGAAACTATAGCTCCGTCTGACACCGATACTCACCTGTTTCCACAGAGACAGAAACACAACCTGCGCTCAGGTAGACTGCTGTATGTGACACTGCAGGATTATGTGTTTACTGAAGACTTTACATTGTGTGATGAGCTAAACGACATGCTATCAGGTGCCATTCAGAAATGCAGGGAGAGGAGTATTTCTTCCAGCTGAATTCAGAGCAGGTTGAAGGATTGTCTGTGTGTTTAGTATAGTTTCTGTAGAAATGCTGCTACGCTCATTATGTTACCTTTGTACAGAGCTGTTTCCCCTGGTCCACAGTACTAACTGAACTGTCAACAGGGTGTGGCTTCATTTTTACTGCACAGATATGAGACACTGATATCTGTGATTTCTCCATAACATGAAGGCCTGCTTTCAATCAGGGGTTCCACACTCATTTTGTTCGGGGGCCATGTACAGCTAAATGTGTTCTAAATGGGCTTGACCTGTAAAATAATAACCTATAAATAATGTCAATTCCAAAGCTTTGTCTATTGTTGGGTGTGAAAAAAGTAAAATTACATTATGATATTGTTTATATCAACAAACTACCCCTTTAAAAATGTGAATCACGTGAACAACCTGAAATTTCTTAAAAACTATATTAACAATATTGTGCCACAGTTTATCATTTCCATGTGTGTATTACAACTTACAGATCACAGCAAACACACAAAACATTTACCAACAGGTGGAATATTGGTAAAATTGCACTCAATACATTTGAGGTTTTTTGTATTTGTTCAGGTTATTCACGTTTTTGTGAAAGCATAGTTCGTAAATGTAAATATTTTCATGGCATTTTATTTATTTTTATTCCTAAACACAGGGAATGTACATGATTGGTGCATCTCAACCACTGCCCCTCTAAGTTTAGTGAGATTGATACGTGTTTAAATTTAAAAAAAAAACAAACAATATAAAAATACTTTTTAGATGATGTCTTCATACTCAAGAAGTTTTTCAATAAAACAAGTCATTGTGACAATTTGTATTTTATTTACATAATATTTAACATTCTACACATGTCATCGAAATCATTCCTTTTCAAGCACCGAAAATTTGGTTTGTCCATGTGATGAAATGCACCGTATAGTTACATTGACCGACCTATGGATAGAATAAAATAGAATTTCATACTGTGATAGCCAAACCAGGCTCCACCTAAAACTAATCCTTGGGTCAAAGCTCTCCATAAAACACAAAACTAAGGAAAACCCTGTAATATGTTGACAGATTACAGGATATCTTAGTGTATAATAAGAAGAGAAGAATTTTCCTCATGTTTTGAAGTTGTTGTTGAAAGAGAAAACCCCCCAGAATCCCCCCTTTTTTTTTTTGGATGCGGTGTCCCATTTTACAAAACAGACTCGAAAACACAAATACAACCCACAACCACTTTATTAAATGGATAATATTTGTTTGTTCGCGGCTGACTTGTGTGGCTGCTCGGTTCATCTCTCTGAGACATGTGCTGGTGTCGACACAAAGACGCCCTTTGATCGGCTCTGAAACGAGACTGTGTGACATGAATGTAGCTCAGAGGAGTGTAAACCAACAGCCTCCGTCCTCACCACAACACTCCACACACAGGGGATTTCTGTGACCGGGGGCTGCGAGAAAAGCTTAATAAACAAGACCCAAGGAGGCGACGGATCATATCAAAGTGAGGCGAGTCAGGACGAGGAGAAACTGAAGTGAAATGAATAGAAGGAGGTTCAACGGATTAAAAAAAAAACAAAAAACACAACGATTTGACGATACACACCTTCGTTCTGCAGCTCTCTCCTTTCAGTCCAAATCAGAAGATTCAATATAAAGATATGATGTTCCACACTGACACTAATATTCTGATCGTTATTCAGTTTCAGGATTTATCAGATTATTCAAGAGCTTGTTTAAACATCAGATAATGGCAGTATAAAATCAAAGACAATGACTGAATTCAGCTGAAAAACTGATATTATGTGTGATTTTAAAGTAGAAAAAAAGTACACCTAAGCCTGGAAGTCAGCACTCTGGGTAATGAGTGCCCTGAAAACTCTATAACACTGATTTTATGTAGTTTTTTTGGACAAATAACTGCGGTCCAACTGTCAGGACGTACAACTTTAGCTCAAATAAGTCAACTGGATGATGTCTTCTTCCTTTCCAGCGGCAGTAATAATGATTATGAGTAATCAGATTAATACACCCAAATTTGTCCCCAATATTCCACTATCTCCATGCATGTAATATACGGGGTAAATGACTGATTTTTCTTTTACATCTCTGCATGTGTAAAAAGAAATCCTACACATCTACTCTAAAAGAACTGAATGAACTGAAACATCTAAAACAGGATTTTAACCAATAGAGTTAATAGATAGACCAATAATAATAGTTAATAGACCAATAGAGAGTTTTAATGGTCCATATTTTGATGGTTTATAACATGTAAATCGTTACAGATGTTAATATAGTTACTATTGAGCACTGATAGGAAGTCATATATGAACTTTCATTTGGGTCCATGACCTTTGACCTTAAATGGTCAAACTCAAGGTCACCAATGTCTAGATTTCAACAGTCTTGATCTCTGAAATTACTGGTCGGATTCATTATATGCATCTTCTTTGGGATAATGTCTACAAAGTTCATTCACACGCGTTTTTTTTTTTTAATATTAAAAATTCATCTTTACTTCTAATGGTCCTTTTTAAAATGGTTTATAACATGTAACTAGTTCCAGATAGCAAAGTAGCTCCTATTGAAAACTGATAGAAGTCATATATGGACTGTGATTGGATGAGTTCAGTTCTCCTCCAGTGAAAGTCCCGCCCACTTCTATAGTTAGATTGATCTGCATCCAGACCACAGGACTGGAACAGAACCAGAGAACCTCACACATTCAGCTGGTTCTGATTCATGACAGAACATGACGCTGACCTACAGGGACATTGGAACTATTTTTACGGCCATGTAAACGGACGCAATGTTGTAGAAAAAAAAAAGAGACGACACACGACAAGATCCACTGTCAGAACACGTTTATTTGATCTTCCTCGTGTGTTACGAAACTGACTCTAATTCCAGACATTTCTTCACCATTGTCCATATCTGTGTATTTGCATATCTCTCGTGTCTGCAGTTAGCTCCAGAGGTTTGTGACGTCAACATACTTTACACTGTTACCTGTTTCAACATGAGTGTGTCGTATTGGATGTGAAACACTCGTCTGAAAACGTGTCAGATCTTGCAGGTGACACTCTCAGATCGTTGTGAAAGAGTGAGAAAATGTGCACTTCGAAACCACAGATAAATCTTGACGGTTGTTAACAGGTGTATGGATTACTGAGTATTCTGTCCCAGGCTCCTAGAGTTGTATTGGAAAAGATACACAGGGTTGATCAGTTCACTGTGGTTACATGACTATTTATTGATTATGTCATGTTGTTTTTTTGTTTTTTTACTAAATAACAGCAAATGGATTGATTCTTGTACTTTATTTAACCCTTTATGATCCTTCTAATTCACCACCTTCTGTGATCTACGAGTCAAACATGTACATGCACAAAATACTGCTTTGAAATCATCATCATGTCAATATTTTTATTTTATTTTCGAGAACGGAAAAAAGTTATTTTTTTCCTATTTCAGTCCTCACGGCACAAAATACCTCATTGATGTACATTGGAACCACATTTTTTCTATACGTCAGCAACTTCTTAAAGCTTCAAGCAATCCTATTCTGTACTTCTCAAGGTTCATATTATGATTTTTGACTTTGCCAGAGTAGTTTTGCATGAGAAAACAATGGCAGTAGATTGTATATTGTTCCTTTTCTTGTTTGGTTAAAATGATGCTTTTCAAGTCCAGGTAAAACCACAGTTGTAACATTCAGTTCCACTCTGGATCTGGACCAGATGGTTACACTAGCGTACAGTACAAACCCTGATGTTAACCCTAAATTAAACAAAGATGCTGAAGGTTGTATTGTACCAACCAGACTGTGTGGAAGACACCGAGTGCTTCTTTGAAACTGGTCTCTAAAAGCAGGACACGGGGACTAAAAATTTAAAAAAGATGTAGATTAATGTTATGAAGCAAATTTGGAAGAATTTTGGGTCTGTTTTTATAAATAAACTTTTACTGAGATAAAAGAAAAACTACTTTTTCATATATTATATATAATACATTTTCATTTGACGTGTACATACAAAAATCCGCATGTAACATGGACACCAAGTTTCTATAATGAACTGCTGTCTTTTTTTTTGTTTGTTTGTTTTTTCAGTTTTTTTTCTCCTCATACCCACAGTATTACGCAAGGTAAATCCACAGACAACTCAGTGGTATTGGAGTTTCCCCCTGAAATTAGGACTAGTCAGTATTCCAGCAGTATACAGATGAGTCTGCATGCAATGATTACCCTGATGTAAATAAAGAAAAAGGGCACTACTATTTTTTTTTAATATCTTTATGTTCTCTCACATGTGAATTTTGGGAATTAAAGTAAATATGCAAGGTAGAATGTTTCACAAAAATGACTGCTGTTGTAAATTCACTTGGTATTTATTTATTTTTTTATCAATATATTTTTAAACAAACACTGAGACATATAGCAGAGGTGTAAGACACCACTAAACAAATTATACAGATAAAAAAATTAGTTACTTTGTACACACATTATCCAGAGTCAAGCCGCACTGTCAGCTGTTCTACATAAGAAATAAAATGATGCCATACCACTTTAAACTTCCCCATTGATCCATTCAATGTGTATCCAATCTTTTCAATCTTAAGGAAAAACATGACATCACATATCCATCTGCCAAAGGAGGGGGGGGTTTGTTATTCTTCCAGTTTAAAAGAATGCGTCGCCGTGTTAAAAAGGAGGCGTAGGCTATGCTATTTAACTGTAGCCTTTGTAGAGGGAGATCTTCTAATGGTACTCCAAAAAGGCAGGGATTAATGGTCAGAATTCGCAATTTATTTGTATTTTAAATGGGCAGGTTCCGCATGTAACACGAGTGGACACGATGGGTTACGCACAAAACCTGGAATTTGACTGAGATTCATGAAAAACCTACATGTCTGCTTTGGAAAATCTACTAGACTCATCAAATCTGACACAGTGTCTTTATTTATAATACTATATAAAACCATTTACAGCCATGTTTTCATGATCAAATGCACTGACACCGAGGTAGTGCCAAGTACCAAAATAAACCCAGGTTCATGGAAAGACCCCATTACAAAACTGTCCAGTGACCTTGATGCAAAACAACACAGTGTAAATATAATAATAGAATATGTAAATGCTGCAGGAAAAAATGACATTAAATGTTGGAGAGATGGAAATGATGTGGTCGAACACATGGAGGAAAGTGTGATGTTTTGTTTATGATAACAGATAATGTTCTGTTAACAGTACAGTTTATCTGGAAATAAAACCCAGTATCATCTGTCAAACTCCGTACACGGAAGCCTAGTTCTCTGAACTATCAGCGAATATGTTGTATTAAAAGCAGAACTGGGCTGATAATTTGTTTATGACCCAGACATGCACAGTCAGTCTATGAAA
Organism: Maxillicosta whitleyi; assembly: GCA_029822895.1. Classification (NCBI taxonomy): domain Eukaryota; kingdom Metazoa; phylum Chordata; class Actinopteri; order Perciformes; family Neosebastidae; genus Maxillicosta; species Maxillicosta whitleyi. Next base: position 10,109 of record JAPSES010115449.1, on the reverse strand, counting down.
TGGAACTGTTTATGGTCTGGGGTCCCGTGTCGTATTTGTTGTACTTTGTTGTTTGTTTGTTCCAGATGCAAACGCCAAAGCTAGCCCTCTGCTCCCTTTCACATGTCTTTTTCTTCTTCATGAATCGTACTAGAGTTCATTCTGTCCCTGGTTTCCTACAGATGCTTAAACCAGTTTGATTTATGTGATTGAGCTGAACCAACATTTGTCATGACAAGTTCTGACAGATTAGAAAGTGTCCTAGATCCAATAGCGTCATGGTGCTAAACCCGTTTTTGCATTAGTAATAAGATAAGTAAGGTGACAAACTATGGGTGATTTACTGCTGAGCCAAGGCCGGTTACATGAAGGAGATCATGTTCCAGTACAGGGTGGAGGAAGAGGAACTCAGTGCATGTTGTGTATACTAGAAACTTCATGTGTGTGAGTGTTTTTGTTTTTTTAGTTGAGAAAAGAAAACTGAAAAAGCGCACCAGTACGACAACATTATCATCTTTAGAACTGAGGATATTTCTATGCTTTGCTCCTGTTTCTTCTCATTATTTAGTGTTTAATAGTGGTTTGAAAACCAGCAGATACTGTAGGTTTATTATCTCATTCATGGGTTCTGTCCCATCAGTGGAAGTGTGGTAACATCCACTGTAAGATAAGATGAGACTGTATTTATCCCACAGTTAACAGCAGCGGCATACAACGAAGTGTAGACAAATGAGTAAAAAATGAAATATGGTATTTAGATTTTTAAAAAATTATATAAAATTTACAGAATCTGAATTAAACCATATACCCAGTACTACTTTTGTGTCAGTTCCCAAATTAACTATTCTGTACATTTAACCTTTCTTATGTACTTTATCTCCATTTATTATAATATTATCCTCTGTATTTTGCATTTTTTTGAAAAAGTGAAAATCAGGTATTCGTACACATTTCTTACATTTTCTATTTAATCTGCTGATCATGTTGATATTCATCAAAAATGACATTAAAGTTGAGGATTATTATATCAGAAACAGACAAAACTGAAGGACACTGACCTTTTCAGCAAGGATATCAAAACGCTCAACACATAAACAAACATTTCCATTTACGGTCAGTGATCCGACGGTCCAATGTTGTAGAAGATGACGGTGTTTCCATGGTAACTACAGAGCCGCTGAACGTCCGAATGGGTCATATCTGATGACCATGAAAAGATGAAGAACTATATTTTACACCGATTATTGACATGTATTAATGGATCAACAGGTATTAAACAGTTTTAGATCAGTGTTTGGTTGATTACTTGCATATTTACATTGTTGTGGTCCATGGTGTAATGGGGGGGGGGGGGTTTACTGAGAACTGTTGAATATTCTGATGGATGTAATCAAACTAGTTTGGAAAACATGACACTAGTTCAACCCCAGATTGTATTTTTATAGATTTCACATTGAGACTGAAACTGATGTTGTTGTTGTGTGCGTGTGTGTGTGCGTGCGTGTGCGTGTGCGTGCGTGCGTGTGTGTGTGTGTGTGCGTGCGTGTGTGTGTGTGTTAGCCTGTTTAACTAGAAATAAATGAAACCAAAATTAACTGCAAATGCCTCTCACAAAGGAAGGTGTTTTCATTATTCTGGTCCGTTGGTAGAAGCATCCTCTTCTGCTTTGCGTCCTGTTTTGCATCATTTCCTCTTTAGTTCTTTCAACTTTAAAGGATATTGAATAAAGCTCCACTCAACACAGATGAGTAGAAATGATGGAAAAACCCTCAGGAAATATTCCCTCTCTCGGTCTGATAGCAGTGAACGTTGGCAGCTTTCAGCTTCCCTCCACTTTGTTCTTATATTTTACTCTGGTTTGGTCACAGGCCCGGTTCCTCTTAACCCGTGGGTCAGGGGCCTCGTACAGCCCATTGTGATCTTAAGTGGGTCAGAGCAGTAAAAGAAAATGGGATAAAAACAGAATAATAACCTATAAATAATGCCAACTCCTAACTTTTCTCTATATTTAACAGTAAAATTTACATTATGATAATATAATATAATGAAAACATGAACAACCTGAAAGCTTGTAAGAAAAATAAGTGTAATTTTAAAAAATATCTTTATTATTTACACATTTAGTAATTTTGAGAAATGTATTAAACAGGAATACAATTAACAGGAGAAAAAAAAATGAACAAAAAATGATCAAATTAAGCAATAACAAGAACAAACATGCATAAAAAAATGATAAAACTTGATAAATATTAACACACTGATGTTAAAATTCCACCTGACGTCATGGATCGTTCATATCTTCAGTGTCATTTTTGCATTTCACAAGTTCATCCCATGGGCAGGATTGGACCCTTTTGGGCCCACGGACCATATGTTTGACACCCCTTTAACCTGTTTCTATTTGTGTAGTTGTGTTGTGTAGCGTGTCTGCTGAGGTGAAGGTCAGGGAAGTCTGACGGTTTTGTTTCTGTAAAAGCTGCTGCAGTGTTTTCCTGTACCCAAGGTTTTTTCTTTTTTTTTTTTTTATTCTTATGAAACAAATACTGACTCACATGGTGAAGTGAAAGCAGAAGTCAAGCTGAAAGGCTTGGTTTTATTCTTCTTCTTCTTGTTGTTTTGTTTGTTTGTTTTTTATGATAAATTCAGCATTATTGTTATATTTTATATATATTCTTTTAAATATTTGTCTTGCTTATTGTGTTGTTATTTTGATGTAAGTGCATTGTCACAACCAGTGTAATGACTGTTCTATTCGGTTCGGTTCCATTCTATTTGGTTCTGTTCTGTTCTGTGCTATGCTATTCTATTTTATTCTATTCCAAATGAGGTCCTGGTATGTTTTGTCACATGATATTCAGAGTTAAATACACCCTGTTTTATTCGTCTCATTTATCCTCAGGGTTTGTTTTGAACATAGAATGTATATCATAATACTGGGAGGTGTGTGTGTGTGTGTGTGTGTGTGTGTGTGTGTGTGTGTGTGGACATATGAGTAATTGTGGAATTCAATAGCCTTATTGCACAGAAGCACAGTACCACGCTGCATGACAGGAAATGAAGTTAAAAACACAAACAGCATATTTACTAACTTCAGTTCTTAGATATCGATGTAATATGACCTGTGGTCAAAGGTCAACCTGTGAATAGAATAGAATAGAATATCCCAGTTAGCTCAAGTTAACGACTGGGTAGCTCTGACTTTGGTGCAGAAGATCGCCGGTTCGAGACCCAGGTGGATCCTTGGGAAAAGTCCTTTAAGCTAAAAAAAAAAATAAAAATTCCCAATGTAGCCACAAGGAGGCGCAAGTCTAATTGTGCCGGTCCCAAGCCCTGTTGTGTCAGGAAGGGCATCTGACGTAAACCTCTGCCAAATAAACATGCGAAGGTGGGAAAAAACCAAAAGAAATCATCAATAAAAGATCACATAAAGTGCATCAGTAAGTTATTTCAGTACCAGTTTAAGGAACACAGAGATTTATCAACAGTTCAGCTGCAGGTAAAAGCACACGTACACATAAATGTTTTTAGTTTAGTTTTGAAAATAGAAAGGGTGGGGGCAGATCTAAGGTCTTCTGGGAGTCTGTTGACTTTTTTTTTTTTTTTTTTAGAATAATCTTTTTTGTCATTACAACAGTTGTGCAACAAAATCGCAGGTGGTCTACCAGTGACTGTGCAGATGCATCTAAATAATAACACAATAAGATACAGACATATAACAGAACCCTTTGGCGGGCTGGTGTTGGTCCACGAGCCACATGTTTGACACCTGTGACTGTCATGTAAATTCTACTGTCGGTCCTTGAAAAGTCATGTAAAAGTGTAGTTTTTGTGTGAACTCTGCAGACTGACTGATAAGGCCTTTCTGTCTGACCTCCAGCCACAACACAATGGGTCTGTTTGAATTCTTTTACCTTCCACTACACGTTATTCAAAGGCGCTCAGCACAAACACCCAAGAAAGTCAAACCTACTCTAGTTTGGAAATGAGTCGGGTTCAGATTTGTCTTTTTTTAGTCCTAACCTCCCGTTAGTTTGAACGATTCTTCACTGTTTGCTTGGTCTCTACCAGGATGAGATGAAAGCAGGAAACAGGTCAGGACTTGTTCTGAAGGAAGCTGAGCCTTTATCCGCCTGGCCAGGGTCCACCGACTCATGTTTGTCTGCTGATAAGCCTCGGTTAGTTCAACACCATTGAATATTTACCCACAATCCTCCTTTCCACTCGGTCTGCACAGATTAAAAAAAGCCTTGAGCTGCTCTCGATGCTTGTGGAGGCAGCAGAGGGTCCAAATACACAAGCACAAACAAGCAGGTGACATGCATTTACCTGGATTTTAGCATGTGGTTTTCTACTATATTTTATAGTATTTTGCCATATTTTATTATTTTGTGTCTATTGGTATAATTAAGTGTATTGTAGGATATGATTTAGAATCATTAAGAAGTAGATGAAATTGATTTTAGTTTATTTTTGCGTATGGTTTTGAGTATATTAGTATATTTTAGTTTTTTAGCATATTACATTTGATTGTAATTTGCCATATTTTAGTTTATTTTATCAATTATATATACTTTGTTAGTATTTTTAGTATATGATTTTGAATCATTAACAAACTGAAATTCGACTCTAAGGCAGAGTAAATATTAAAAATGTTTCATGAATTTTTAGTAAATTTCATTTGTATTAGCATATTTTGTGTATTTTAGCACATGGTTTTGTGTTCATTGGTTTATTTTACCATATTTTGTGTATTTAATATATGATTTTGTGTTCATTTGTTTATTTTACGATATTTTAGTGTATGGTTTTGTGTTCATTTGTTTATTTTACGATATTTTAGTGTATGGTTTTGTATTCATTGGTTTATTTTACCGTATTTTGTGTATTTTAGTATATGATTTTGTGTTCATTTGTTTATTTTACTATATTTTAGTGTATGATTTTGTGTTCATTTGTTTATTTTACCATATTTTAGTGTATTTTAGTATATGATTTTGTGTTCATTTGTTTATTTTACCATACTTTAGTGTATTTTAGTATATGGCTCTGTGTTCATTGGTTTATTTTACCATATTTTGTGTATTTAATATATGATTTTGTGTTCATTTGTTTATTTTACCATATTTTAGTGTATGATTTTGTGTTCATTTGTGTATTTTAGTGTTTGATTTTGTATATATTAGTGTATTTAATCATATGATATTGAATCATTAACAAACAGGTGACATTTGACTCTTAAAGCAGAGTAAATATTAGAAATATTTCGGTCTATTATGTCCATTCTATGCTGTAAAACCATAAACGCAGGAATGACCGGTGGAGCCCAATCGCTCCGGTCCAGAGTTCACTTTCACTTTGCCTGTGACTGTTTTTCTCGTGTGTGTTGGTTTCCTCTGCGTGATGAGTCACCCTGCTCCACATGCGATGCGGAGCGCGCCGTTCATCCGTTCTAAACAAAGCTTTTGTTCTTCGGTTTCTCCGCTCCTTCCTCCCTTCACACCCGGCCTCGGCCTGTTGTCACTCTGGAGAGAAAGTCCAGCTCCCAGAGGATCCGGTTCTGCCGACAGACCCATATTCACACCTGTGGTCAGCAGCGGATTTGTATTTCATTTTCCTATCACACATGTAAATGCAGTGTTTTCACGCAGAACAGATCCTGCAGCTGCACTGGGACACGTTTCAATAATCAGTCAGTGTTTAATCCTGCTTTTGATAAATGTTTAGGATTTAGGAACATGATATCACATTATCCTACAGAACGTTAAGGGTTTAGTTGTATATCTGAAGTAGTATCTTATGGCGCGTTTCCACTACATCACAGGTGTCAAACATGCGGCCCGTGGCCCGCTAAAGGGTCCTGTTCAGCCCTTCAGATGAATTTGTAAAAAAAGCAAAAATCCTCCTAAGATATGATCAATCCTTTTAGTTCAGGTTCCACATTCAGACCAATTCAATCTCAAATGGGTAAAATACTGTCATAATAACATATAAATAATGACAACTTCAAAATGTTCTCTTTGTAAATGTGAATATTTTCATGTATTGACACTAAAACAAAGTATAATTTCTCCAAAAATGTGAACAACCTGAAATACCTTAAGAAAACTAACTGCAATTTTACCAGTATTCTGCCTGCATGCAACATGTGAAAATGATAAACTGAAGCAGAATATTGTTAACATTACACAGATTTTTTCAGTTTGTTCATGTTATTCACATTGTTTGAAAGGACAGTTTGTAGATGTAAACTTTTTCATAATGTAAATATACTTTTTTTTTCGCTCTAAAACAAATAGAAGCATTTTGAATTGACATTATTTATATATTATTATGTTATTATTTTACTGGTTCTGCCCTCTTCTGATCAAATTTAGCTGAATGTGGAACTGAATTTAAATGAGTTTGACACCCCTGCACTCCATGGTACCGACTCTACTCTTTCACTTTTCCATTACGAAAAAAGGACCTGGAATCTGGACCTGAGCTGGGTCGAGCTGGTCCCGTGTGAGTGGAAAAGAACCACAGGAATACTGAGTAGAGTCGTGTTGTGTCGTACCATGTAGCGGAAAAAACGCCATTTGATTTCACATTTCTTGGGCCACAGCGGACTCAAAATGGGCAGAGTTCTGCAGATAAACCTTGTACCGGTGCAGATTGTTTCACTCTTCATGGTCTTATCATCACAGCTCTGACGGCCATAACAACAAACCTTGAGATTTTAATAAATCCTAGTGTAAAAGGTGAAGGCTGTGGCTTGGTTGTCATGTACATAATTACATCCAAATGTCCAAATCACTAAAATAAAATACTGCAACTTCTGCTAAAGTCTGTGCAACCTTCAGTTCTTCAGGCTGATGTTCAGTCTAATTCCTGTTGATCACTGATAAAAGTCATACATGGACTTTGTTTTAATGAGTTCCGTTCTCCTCCAGTTTAAGTCCCGCCCACTTCTATAGTTAGATTGATCTGCATCCAGACCACAGGACTAGAACATAGAACAGAACCTGAGAACCTCACACATTCAGCTGGGGTTTGATTCAGACAGAACATGGTCTGACGTACAGGAACATTAGAACTATTTTTTATACGTGTTGTGTACATGGAAATGTTATATTACTGGTATAAGAAAGCTGTTAAATATTCTCAAAAGGCACTAAAGATAAAAACCACTGTAATTACACAGGCTAAAGTTTATCAGTGAGTGTCACATGACTTCAAAATAAAGCAGGTTTCCCTTAAAGGACGCTGTCTCTGACTCCCGACTGAACGCATTCGGTGGAAACGTGACCGTCGTCCGCTCTAATCAGCTGTTCTCTGTCTTCTGCAGGATGCTGAGGCAGCGGTGCCGGTGGTGCATCACCAGTCCCGAGCCTGGTGTTGGTGCATGTGCCTGGGATTGGCCCTCATGTTGTCTGGAGTGGTGGTGGGAGGAGCCTATCTGTACCGCTACTACAGCGACAGGGCAAGTACTTCTGAACTGAGCACAGGTGGACATGCCGGACCTGAGCGGGTACACACTACAGTATTTGAGACATGATCTGAGGTTAAATGCACTAAATGTTATGTGTCTTAATCAGATTAATTGAAAAACAAATGACAAAAGTGCTTTTCAGGGTATGTGATGAAGTGTTATTATACATATATATTGGTTTATGTACATTTATGCAATAGTTTTATAAATGTTCCACTGATAGAACCTGTAAAGTGAATGTATTGTCATGTGCAGACGGGGTTTTGAAGTAAAGCTGACACTAATATTCCTTTGGAGTTAAATCCATTCTTTCGATAATTGGCTTTAAACTGTATCTTCTTCATCCAAGCAGCATTTTTGACTTTTCTTTATCAGTGACTCACACATGGTAAAATTTCACTACTTTTATTCTGGAAGCATAAAACCGTGTAGACCAGAGGGGTCAAACTGGTGTTGGTTCAGTTCCACATCCAGCCCAATACGACCTGAAGTGTGTCAGATCATTAAAATAATAACATAATAATATATAAATGATAGCAGTTACAAAATTATATGTGTAATTCCTATGTTTTAGTGTGAAAAAAGCAAAATTGTATTATTAAAATGTTTACATCTATAAACTATCCTTTAAAAACATGAACAAAAAGAAATTTATTTTTTTTTAAAAAAAGTGGAATTTTTACAATTTATGTCATTATTTGGCCTCAGTTCTACATGTTCATTATAACGCACTGATCACAGTGAATTTACAAATAGAATTTTGGTACAATTATACTTAATTCTCTTCAGACATTTCAGGTTATTTGTGTTTGTTGAGGTTCTTCATATTTCTGTAAAAAGCTAGTCTGTAAATATAAATATTTTTGTGTAATTTAACTTTTTTTTTTTACACAAAAAAAGACAAAAAATCGTGGTTTTCATTATTTATAGTTTATTCTGATAGTGTTTTATTGGTTTGACCTACTTTAGATTGAACTGAACTGAAATCTTTGTTTGTTAATATCTTCAGTGTAATTTTTCTGTTTCACTAATTTTACCCGCGGGCCAGATCGGACCCTTTGGCGGGCTGGTTTTAGCCCCCGGGCCGCATGTTTGACACCCCTGGTGTAGACCATGGAAAATATATCCATTCTTACAAAGTTTCTCCACCCTTCTTTGTCTTACGTTATTCTGGTGCGTTTCCTCTGTGCAGTATCTGGACCTGGACCAGGACCAGGTCTTCTTCTGCGGGGTGAAGTACCGCGAGGAGGACTTCATGATTCCAGAGGAGCAGGAGGTATGAATGCACGCCGCCATCAGCAGAACCTGAGTTTGACAGCTCTGATGTTTGTGTCCGTACATTAAAACCAGCTCACTGATTGGTCGAACAGCTGCAGCAGGGCGTTTCCTACAGAGTTAAACACAGAGTTGTACAGGATTAATGATAAACTGTGGAGGAGACGACGAAAACATGACATAACCTACTAGTAAATGATGGGTTTATCTGTCCAAAGACACACTCACCCCAGTACAGGCGTCTGCTTAATGAACTGGTCCAACTGCTTTGTAGGTCGAGCTGGACCTGCCGAACCAGTTCCATCTCCGGCAGCTGGAGGAGCGAATCCAAGTGCTGGAGAGACAGCAGGTGGAGCTGATCAACGTCCCAGTGCCCGAGTTCGATGACGGAGACCCAGCTGACATCGTCCATGACTTCCAGAGGGTGAGACGCCTCCGTTACACACTCCAGTAATAAATCATACGAGAAAGTCACCGAGAAAAACTGGGGAAACGTGGGGAAAAGTTGTGTGATTTAATGTGGAAGGGATGCAAACTGATATTTTCAGGGTTTCTGCGGAGTCATAAACAGTCATAAAAAGTCTTAAATTTAATAATATTACGAATTGTAGGCCATAAAGTCATAAAAACATTCAGATTTTCCATTTAATGTCATAAATTACATTCAGCCACGTCTTAAATTGATATGACCTTCAGTATTGATTCAATCCACCCCTCAATAACTATTTTATGGCCATAAAAAACATTTTATTATGTATAAATACAGAATAATGAACTGTTGTGTCACAGATGGATAACTGCTGTAGCCACCAGTTCAGCCCACCGTGTGTTTTTCATCTTACCTCATATACAGACACCTTATATGTTATATAGGGGTGGGTGTGGCCAGTAACCTCACCATACGATACATATCACAATATATGTGATTTCCAGGACATGGTATTCAGTGTGATATACATCCCGATATTTTAGGCCTATATTTTACTTTTTTTTTTTTTAACATTTTAAAGAAAACAGACACATGTATACCCAAATGTTATTTTTTGTTTTGCTATAGAGCAGTGCTTCTCTAATTTGCGCCCCCCTCCCTCCCTCTCTGCTGCGACTACAATTATCATTTGTCTATAAAATAGTTATAAGTACACCTCTGCATTACATTGTATCTTTATTAACTTTAAAGAAAACAAAAAAGAAATAAATGTAGTTCAACTTACAACAAAAAATAACTTTGTTGTTAACTTTTTGTTTTTCATGTTGTCTGTTGAGGGTTTGTTTACTGCACTTGATATAAACACAAACCTTACACCATAGAGCTCATAGTACCTGCGCACACTCGGACAATGAGAGCGCCACTGCCAACTACTGTAGTGGATGTGCAATTACA
>JAPSES010115439.1:0-10639 GCA_029822895.1 Maxillicosta whitleyi | reverse complement strand
CGCCCCCCCCCCCCCCAACGACATGGTCATGCAGGTCTGCACCCCCCAGTCACAAATTTGTTTTCAAGGTAGTAGCAGATAAGTCTCTGATAATGTGAGGGGAGCTGACTTTCTCACAGCTGTATCTTTATAACCCACCACATCCTCCACATACAGGTTTGTCACATTACTTTTACAATCATGTACTCCCACTCCCACCCCAGCATGATCACAATGCCATTTGTGGGCGTGGTTTTTTAAAAAAAAAAAAGGTTTAGAATCCCTTGCTTTAGATTTTGGATATTTCAGTGAAAAGCAGCTATATTCTTAAATTTCATTTACTGATCACAATATTTTCACCGAAATGTATCTTTAACTGAGTGTAGATCGAGCGTCTATTGACATGGGTTTTACTGCTGAATCGATGTTGCAGAAAATGATGCCGTTTCCATGAAGCGTCCAAATAAGACTCGTGATGTTGCTGAAAAGCTGAGAAACTGAATTCTACGTGAATTATTTTCATGTCTTAACAGGATTAGTGGTTGAAAAGTTATTAAACATTTTAGACCACATTTTTTTTTTTTTTTTTTGGGGTGGTTAAGAAGAGAAAAAAATCCACTTAATCCAGTTCAGTAGAACATAAGCATTCTGTTTGTGAGGTGGTGGTCATGAAGATATAATCATGAAATATATTCAATCAATATTACACAAACATTTAAGCAAATATTAAACAGAACAGTTTAACATTAACTTATTGTAAGTAAATAAAAATAACTATTGAATCCAGGAGTGACTGTATTTAGTCAACTGTCATCTACAGAAGGTCTACTGGCATCTCCACAGCCTCTGATCAGTGTTTTGTTTATGTGTCAGTTCCAGGATGGTGTGTGGACCCTCAGCACTTCCCTCTGCGACGGTCTGATGACGATGGACGTAATGCTGTGTACCGCCTCCATCTTTAACCTCTGTGCCATCAGCATCGACAGGTTAGTGCTCACAAGCACACAGGTGAACTACAATGTGGATTTCTGCTGCTTCCTTATTATTATTGACTTTCATATCTGACATCAGGCAGAGTAGTGATCACTTAGAGCAGGGGTGTCAAACATATGGCCTGCAGGCCAAAAACGAACCCTCCCCCCAAAGGGTCCAATCCAGCCTGACCAGAATTTACACTAAAGACATATAATAATAAATAAATAAATAATCACAGGTGTCAAAATGATCTTAGTTCAGGTTCCACATACAGACCATTTCAATCTCAAGTGGACCAAACCAGTAAAATACTATCACAATAACCTATAAATAATGACAAGTCCAAATTTTTCCCCTGGTTTTAGCGTAAAATTCCATGAAAATGTTTACATTTAGAAACTACACTTTCACATGAACAAATATGAACAACATGAAATGATAAATGAGTGTAATGTTAACAAGATTCTGCCCATTACTAAATGTTCTGTGTATTTGTCGATCCACTGATCTATAAGTTATATTGAACATGACAGAATATTGTTAAAATTGCAGTTATTTTTCTTAATAAATTTTAAATTGATAACATTATTAGATAATAAAGGTATTACTTAATAGTTATTACAAGGTGCTTGTGCAGCTTTTAAAATCTTTAACAGTATAGAAATTTGAAATGCATTTTCCAGACCTTGAAAAGTCTGGAATTTTGTGTGAAAGTCTTAATAAAGTATGGAAAAACATTTCTCTCATAATCGAGTTTTAGAGTTTGCTCAAAGGCACATGATCCTGCAAGATAAGAAATTCATGAATAAAGCAGGTAAAACACTTTTATCTTTTACATTATTTCTCTAACCAGTTGGTACTAGAATGATTCTAGTGCAAAATGTTTGTGTGGTATCCATGCACTTTTATGATTTTCACATGTTTTGAAAACATTTGTCATAAAAACATTTACTGCAAAATATACATGCATTCATACCTACATTTATTAAAATGATCTTTTCTATTACACACAACAGGTACAACCTCAACCAAAAACTGAGGCATACAAGTATAAAAGTTATAAAGTCAAAGTCAAGTCCAGAAGTTTATTTTGATAAAGAGCCAGCACCCAGTGTTTATATGATTACTAGTGTGTTGACCTGTGGTTCCCCAAAGGTCATAACTTTTAACTTTATTTCCCATCATGCATTGTGGTACTGTCCTTCCTGTCAACCGAGCAACGTGATTGTAAAGATTATATTCCAAAATGACTAATATCTCCCAAAATATTTGTCTTATTATCTTTCTGATATATTAGATTTGGAGATGGGACTATTCCTCAACTGTAGGTACCAAATTGTCCAGTTAAAAAAGTCTCAGACTCCCCCACCCCACCCCCCACACACAGATGTTCTGACACCTTCCAGGATTATGATATAAATTTCACTGGTTTTTCTGAATGTGGACCCTGAACTACAACGCAGTCCTGCCGTAGAGGGAACAGATTGTGGAGCTGCAGGATTATGACAGATGTTTGACACCATGCAGGTCAGAAAACAAATCTGAACTTAAGCTTCATCCAGTTGCACAAAATCTACTAAGCAGCCTGCTGATCAAAAGCAGGTGGTGAAAAGTCAGCTTCACCTCCCAGAGACATGCCACGGCAAGTCAAAGCCATCGCAGTCCAGTCTACGGTATCTCAGAGTTATTGCTCTAAAAAATGTCGACCTTTTTACTCGGCTTCCAGTAAAACATTTCAGAGAAGAAAAATGAACGCAGCTTCAGATTGGGGATGCACCAACGTTTTACGCTCATTAGATTATCTGACCCGCCGTCTGATGGTGAAGGATGGAAAGATCTGTGGGAAACCTGATTACACAGATACTAACGAGGACTGATACTGATAGTTTGAAGCTTTTTGACGATGCACTCAGACTGGAACCAGACGACGGCCCTTTGCCTTTAAGCACCGCCATCAGCAGGAATTTTACATTTATACGCAAGAAATATGACAGGCTTTATCTGCACACTCTTATAAGTTTGTTTGGTTGCAGGACAGAATCTGGAACTATTCATCTGTGTAAAATATCCTACATTAACAAACACTGAACAATTAATTAAAACAGAGAATCTTCTGCATTGTCCAGACAGTAGTGAAAACACCAACCAGAGGCGGTTGTACTGAAGAAAAGACAGGAGCTGTAGATGTTGAGATGTTTTTTGGGAGTGACAAGAATGAACAGGATTAGGAATGAACACATCATGGGGACAGCTCAAGTTAGATGTTTAAGTGATTGAGATTGATTGAGTCAGTTCCGACATGTGCGGAGGAGGGATAGTGGATGTACTGATAGAAGGATGAAGATGGAGGCAAAGAGGAGATTTATGGATGTGGTGAAGAAGGATATGCAGGAGACAGGGTCAGATGGAAGCAGATGATTTGTTGTGGTGACCCCTGAAGGGGGCAGCTGAAAGTAGTAGTATAGTAGAAAATGAAACATGACGGTGCTACAGAGACGCCCCTGTCAACAAATCATGTTTTTCTCTTTTTACTGAGTCCAGCAAAAAAAAAATTTAAAATCACACCATCAATATTTGTAGATGCTTTTTTTCTCTGGAAGTGAAAACCCCTCTGAAGCTGTGACTCACTGTGACATTTTTGCATATCATACAGACCTACCTATTACTACCTTAACAGTAAAAACAAAAACCAAGAATTATCAAATCTACACCTATAGTATGAGGCATGGCACAGAATTCAGGGCCCTTTGTATACACCATCTCAGTGGGGCTAAATACTCATATGATTAAGATCCATGGACAAAAAATAACATTGAGAAAGTGCTAATGTTTATTAAGTCAGAAGGCCAAACTTCACGTTATTTATTTGCAGAAAAGCATCACTAGTTATTGTTGGAATTGTGTTCTGACAAGTGTGTGTGTGTGTGTTGAAAAATCACTGATGAGGTCTTTTAAAGCTCTTTTTTCAAATTTGCTAATTGGCTTCAGTGGTGCTAGGTTTGGAGTCTATCCTGGGACATCATTGATTTCAGGTAGTTTTTCACCACTTTCAGTTCACTGAAAACTACACCCCACCCATGGGATTGTTAGAGTGTTCTTTTATTGGAAGCTCCAAGAATAAGTCTGGATTCATTTTTAGAAATTTAATCAGACTTGATGTGTTCACAAACAGGACACAACATACTCAGTACTGAGGATCCCCCACCCAGGAGCCAAATGGAGTCCCAATATTTCAATGCAAATGACTTTTCTATCCAACTGTAAGCTGATCCCCAACAATGGGCTGACCCTGTGGGGTATGTGGGCTGGATCACCCTAAAAGATGAGCTGATGTTATCCGACTCCCAAGTCAAACAGATGTTTTTTATCTCAACAAACTTCACGTACTAACACAAACGAGTAACCATTAATCCTGGCCACAAAGAACTCACAGTTAACATTAATGAAATAAAACAGATTAAACAAATGAATCCTATAAGAAAACATTATCTACTAAGAAATAAAACAATGTATCCAAAAACCCCAATATCTGAATTAAAATAATATTTATGGATGATTTTATGAAGTGAAAAATTACACTGAAGACATCAACAGTCAAGGGCCAGGTACGGTACTAAAGGGTTAATTCTGATTTACGTGGAAATTTGGGTTATGTCGACAACATAGGAACGGAACTCGGGTTGTATATCACAATATTTCTTTCACAATACTGTATCGATATTAAAAAGTTAAGTATTTTCAGGTATTTATTCAAATGCAGACATGGTGGAGGTTTGTTTTTGTCTTTTTTCCTTTTCCTTCATGTTTTTGCAGAATCCTGTGAGCTGTTTTACTGACATATTCACATGGGTATTTAGTTTAATAAAAAAGTAGTATTGTGATATTGTAGGACATGCATGTACTTTTTTGAAAGTGATAACATTGTTTTGTTAAATAATAGTCATTCCAAGAATCCTAAGCAGATGTTAGTTCTTTTGTTGGGACTGTACAAAAATAATGTTACGACATGGGATGATTCAGGGACTGTACACTATGCATTCTTTTCACAACTAATCGAATATGAACATTTGAGCAGTATCTTAAACTCTAATTCTGTAAAACACAATTTTATATATTTATTTAGTTTGTTTATTGGCTGTAACTTTCTATATACCCTATATCGATGTGTGTTACATATTTCAATAATTATTTGTAAGTAGTGAAACATAGTAAGGATAATGATTGCATAAAATACAATTTTTTTTACCAAAATATTGTAAAATGTGGTTGGTATCACCGATTTTGAAAAGGTTCACACTAAAGTACTTAACTTGTGGTTCCCATAGGAAATTAATTTAAATTTGCTGATAATGATGTTGTTGAATAATGTACTAAACTACTCTAATGTCAAAATTTAGGAAAATATATTGAAAATGTTTGGATTTATTGGCACAGATTTAAAGTAACAGTCTCAATGGACATAGTGACATGATTTCAATTTTGGATCTTATTATGATGTAAGGGAAAATATATATTAATATACACCAGTTATTTTATATACAGAAAATGTACATAATTGAAACATATTACCACTTAAACCAGTCCTTACCCTAATCATATATGTGCAGGTACCCTTGACTTGACCTACTAGTAAAACCAGATGTTAAAATTTTATCAAATTCTGCACTGAAAGTTTTGTGATACATCATTAAACAGAAGTGTATTGTATTGCATGGGGTGGCTGTGGCTCAGATGGTAGAGCAGGTTGTCGAATCACAAAAAGGTTGGCGGCTCTGACTGTCCACATGTCGAAGTGTCCTTGAGCAAGACACTGAACCCTAAAATTGCTCCCAGTAGGGTCTGGTATGTGGCAGCCGCCTACTGGTGTGTGTGTGTGTATGAGAATGGATGAATGTGAGGCTTTGTGTAAAGCACTTTTGAGTACAAAGGTGCAGAAAAGAACTATACAAGTGCAGTCCATTTACCATTTATTCACTTTTTTAAAAAATGTGTTTCTTTGAAAAACAGACTAATTTTTAAATGTGTGAATGCCCGTAACATTAGATCCTGATCCTGTTCTGATCAAATAAAATGTGTTTAGTATTCGGAATATTTCTGGTGTCATTAAATTTTTTCAGGACATAATCTTTTCTCTAATCTATTTTTGTTTTTAAAAAAAAACATTTTTTTTTTTTTAATGCACCTTGTTAATAGTATCACGATATATGGTAGTGTGATCCTAGTGTTGTGATTTGTTTGGCATGTCCAGATTGTTGCCACCACACCCCGTACACAGATGCATGTGCTCACCTGTTGCAGGTTCATTGCTGTGTCCATCCCTCTGAACTACAACCGGAAGCACGTGGACCTGCGGCAGGCCGTGCTACTGTCGGCCACCTGGGTCCTGGCCCTGGCCGTGGCCTCCCCCATCATATTCGGCCTCAACAACGTGCCCGGCCGTGACCCCACCGAGTGTAAACTGGAGAACGATGACTACGTGCTGTACTCGTCCGTGTGCTCCTTCTTCATCCCCTGCCCCATCATGCTGCTGCTCTACTGCGCCATGTTCCGCGGCCTGCGCCGCTGGGAGGAGGCGCGCAAAGCCAAGCTGCGGAACAGCATCCAGGCCTGCCGCAAACTGCAGGAGGCCGCGGCCGGGCTGCCCCCGCTGGCCTCCCTGCCCCCACTGCTGCCGCCCATCATAGAGCGGGAGCCCACCGACACCCCGGACGAGCTGCCCGCCTTTCCGGCCCCTGACAGGCCCCCGGCCCCGTCCGAGTACCGGGACAGACACCTGAGGACCGTCAGCCTGGCGGAAATCAAGTTCAACCCGGACCCCCGTCGCAAGAAGAGGGCAAAGATCAACAGCCGGGAGCGGAAGGCCATGAAAGTCCTGCCCGTGGTCGTGGGTGAGTCCTGCTGTTAGCCCGGGAATGAACGAGTTAAATAGCAGCTCCTCCAAAACTCTGTGTATGACAGAGAGGTGCAATGACGTCACACAGGCCCAACATGCACATGTTATAGGGTGGTGGCCAATGATTAGAACACACTGTACATTAAAGAGGTGTCATCTGTTTTATAATTGGAAATTAAAATACCCATAAACCAAATTAAGTAAATCCAAAGTTATTATGTTCTATAAACCATAGAATAGAGCAAAGGTGGGGCCAGTATTCTGCATGTTTTAGATGTTTCCCTCTTCCATCACACCTGAAAGCCATTACATCGTTATCAGACTTCTGCAGAGCTGATGATGGGCTGATCATTAATTGAACCAGGTGTGATGGAAGAGGGAAATACCTAAAACATGCAGGATAGGGGTACTCGAGGACCGGATTTGGGAACCACTGATCTAAAACATGCAGATACCGGGCCTCCAGGACTGGAGTTGCCCACCCCTGGAATAGAGCGATCAACTGGAGATGTACCTCAGTGTCTGTGTCACACAGTCATGTTCCATCACAGAAGAAGCCAAATGTGATCATAGTACTTTTTGTTTTGTTTTTTGTTATTTTGTTGTTCAAACATTTGTTTTGTGAAGTCTTATTCTGGTACAGCTTTGAAATCTCTTGATTAGTACATTAGTACATAAACACACGTATTCAGACATAAAAAGGAAAAAAACATTAACTAAAAAAAAGAACTAAGCAAAAAAACTGCTGAATATCAGATCAGGTGGATCATGGGAGTGGACATGTACATTGCGGTTGCGGGCAGGAGTGTAACACAAACTCCACGGTTGTGGGCGGTAATGGTCAGAATTTCTGTGGATACAGGCGGGAGTGGGATGAAGAAACTAGTACCATGTAGGACTCCAGGATAAACCGTCTCTGGTCAGGGTGTATCAATTTGGCCATTAAAGGACTGAGTCTGAAAGCTAAAGTTTTACCCTGGATTTTTGGATCTGTATTTGGCAACGATATGGATATTTGTGTTTTGGTTGTTTCATTTAATGTTACTGGTAGGGCGCCGACCTCAAAAGCCTTTTTTTTTTTAAAACATCCTCTGTAGGTAAGGAGTTATTATGTTGAATTTTTTTTTTTATAGATTAATTGAATATCCCATCAGGTCCTGGGCTCTTGCCATTTTTATGGCATTAATTGTTGTTCTTATTTTCCCTTTGGTGATTTCTGCTTCTAAGGACTTTTGATCACTCTTTGGCAGTGTGAGTAAGTTTAATGCTTTCAAAAAGCGCTCCATGGTTTCAGCTGTTTAGGATTAAGAAGTGTATAATTTTTCATAGAACTGGTGAAATGTATCATTAATATTATCATGTGATGCAACAGAAAGGCCTGGTCCTACCACTTTCACTTTTCCACAGTTGCCTTGGCAGCAGTTTGTGTCATTTGTCTCCAAATTCAAAATAAGTCTGTTTATTAATAAATGTAAAGGCTTTAGAGATGTTTTGGGACAGTATTGTGTTAATCTGGTATTTAGGGGCTGAGATTTTATAATACTATTCTACAAATGAATGAGTATCTGTTCCTCTAGCTGTGCTTTTTTGATGCTGTTGCGTCTTTTGTCTGAGGACTGAAAGGAGATAACGCACCCTCTCAGGTAAACCTTAAATATGTCCCACAGTAAAATTGGAGAAATATCATCTTTTATTATTCGTCTCATAAAATAACTCTATCTGAGCCTCCAAATATTCACAAAACTGTTTCCTTGTCAGCAGTCTGGGGTCAAATCTCCAAGAATTGTAGTTCTTTTTCATGTCTAGCGTTTGTTGAAAATCTGGAATGATGTACCTGATTTATCCGTTTTGCTGTTATTTTGGACCTCATTGTTCTGGCAAGAACATGGACTAACACAAGCTCAGAAAGATAAGAAGGAGCCAACCCATTAAGACATTTACAAACCAGTAATACAGTTTTAAATGAGTCCTGTAGCGGACAGAAAGCCAGTGCGCGGAGGCCAGAACTGTAGTTGTGTGCTCATACCTCCTGGTGCCTGCTGCGAGTCGTGCTGCAGACTTTTGAAGTAAGTGCAGGCGGTGGACGGAGGTATTGTCTAACCTCCAGTACAAAGAGTTGCACTAGTCCAACCGGCATGAGCGACATGTTCAAAGTCAGTTTGTGGCAGGTATGGCTTAACCTGGCTGACGATACGTAACCGATAAAAAGAAGATTTAACTACTGAACTGATTTGTTGGTTCAGTTTAAAAGAGCACACCAAGGATTTTGACAGAGAGCTGGGTGTGTGTGTGTGTGTGTGGGGGGGGGCATCCTGCTCATT
Organism: Maxillicosta whitleyi; assembly: GCA_029822895.1. Taxonomy (NCBI): domain Eukaryota; kingdom Metazoa; phylum Chordata; class Actinopteri; order Perciformes; family Neosebastidae; genus Maxillicosta; species Maxillicosta whitleyi. The sequence continues at coordinate 1,471 of JAPSES010115439.1, read as the reverse complement.
TCAGTAAATATTAAAGTTAAAAGTGGTTAAAAACAGTAGGACTCAAATCATCTGGTATTCATTGTGCTCAGACCAATCACCTGTATGTTTCATGAATATAAGGAAATTAAAGCATATTTTGGAGGTAAAAAAAATATTTGTCACGTGTTCTAATAATTTTGGCCACCACTGTATATGTAGAGGCTTTAAATGTTCTAAAACCACAAGTGTTTAATGATTTTTGTCTACCACTGTATATATACTGAATCTCCTAATCTCAAGTGACAAGATTATGTAGAAGCTTTAAATGAAACCTTCAAACTGGAGCAGTCTCATGTACTGACAGAAACTACACATCCAGCCCATGTAAGCTTTTATTTTACTATTTTACTTTTATTTCACATGGTTGTTTGTTGTAATTATAAGTAACATTCAATTTATTATAAGCTGATGTAGGTCATATATTCCATTTCTGTATGGATCAGAGGATTTATGCTGATTTTAACAGTCTGGTGTCTCAATTTGAGGGTATGTCATAATGTAGTTTATTATTAACAAATATTTGTATCTTTGTTTGTTTGTTTTTTTAATGTTTACATACTCAGAAGGGTCACACTTCCAGACTGGTCTGATCTAGTCTGATGATGCTAGTCTTTTCTAGGTGCTTGTATTCACTGATGATAAAGTCGGCATGTGTAGTTAAAATATCCAGCATCTGATGCATTGAGAGGGAATCATTAATAGTTTAATCTTGATCAAATTATGAAGCCACAGAAGATTCACATAATAAAAAGCCTATTATCCTTTATGAAATTAAAATCGTCACAGTGAATCAAAAACTGCCGGCAAAGACTCAGCTGCAGACGTGTCATCAGGTCAGCGAAAGGTCTGGCAAACCTTTGTTGATACGCTCATTACTTGACGCCTGACAGCGACAGAGGAATGAACAAAGACTACATGTCCCTGAACACCTCACAACCTCTGACCCTGGGTCAGTTTGAACTGGTTGATCTATATTTAGTAACGGTGCTGGTCCTAATGCAGAGAAGTGCTTCCCTTTAGCACACCACGGCTAATCTGCTGCTCTTAATCTGAAATCCAATTATGACGTCAGCACCCAGATAATATTCCCATCAGCACTTGCAGCAGTAGCTCAGGCACTGATCTGAGAACAGTGTAAAATGTAGTGAGGGGAATGACTGAGCTAAAGTACAGGCTGAAGATGAATTAAACAGAGCTGAGGACATTAAAGTTCAGTTATCAACTACACTTTATCATGGAAAATAAATACAGTTGTGAAAAATACTAATTATAGGAGTGTGAAGAAAATGAATATATTTATTGTACAAATTACTAGACTATAATTCCTCCCGAATTGCAAATACAATGATTGTGCTTAAGTGCAGAACATGGCCAAAATGATCTTGCTTCGTATTAATGTTTGACCTTAGGAAGAGCTCAGAACCTGACTGAAATAACATGATCTTCTGGT
>JAPSES010115406.1:0-13946 GCA_029822895.1 Maxillicosta whitleyi | reverse complement strand
AGAAGACAGGTGAGACAGGTGATATGTGAGTAAGAAGACAGGTGAGACAGGTGACACGTGAGAGAGAAGACGGGTGAGACATGTGATAGCCTATGTGAGTGAGAAGACAGGTGAGACAGGTGATATGTGAGTAAGAAGACAGGTGAGACAGGTGACACGTGAGAGAGAAGACAGGTGAGACAGGTAATATGTGAGTAAGAAGACAGGTGAGACAGGTGATAAGTGAGAGAGAAGACAGGTGAGACAGGTGATATGTGAGTAAGAAGACAGGTGAGACAGATGATATGTGAGTAAGAAGACAGGTGAGACAGGTGATATGTGAGTAAGAAGACAGGTGAGACAGGTGATATGTGAGTAAGAAGACAGGTGAGACAGGTGACACATGAGAGAGAAGACGGGTGAGACATGTGATAGCCTATGTGAGTGAGAAGACAGGTGAGACAGGTGACACGTGAGAGAGAAGACAGGTGAGACAGGTGACATGTGAGTGGTGAGACAGGTGAGTCTTGTTGTTGAATTGTCTGACGTACTAAACTTCACCTTCAGAGTTTTTTCTGAACATGAACTCGATCAGTGACTGAAAAAAAGGAAAATACACGATTATCACTTTAAAATAGAAAAAAAAAACAGGATAATATTATAATTAAATGTGATAAACGAGTCCAGAAACGTTAAACAGAGACAAACTTTTAATTCTGACACAAAAGTAGCACCGGGTCTTTATGTGGAAATGACCAAAAATAGTCACTTGATCTCTCCCTGTGTGTTTCCAGGTTACGGCCACACCGTTCCTCTGTCAGACGGAGGGAAAGCCTTCTGCATCTTCTACTCGCTCTTCGGCATCCCCGTCACCCTCCTCTTCCTCTCGGCCGTGGTGCAGAGGATCATGGTGGTGGTGACGCGGCGCCCGGTGGCGTACTTCCACCGCCGCTGGGCCGTGGCCAGGCCGGCGCTGGCCGCCGCCCACGCCGTCTGCCTCGCCCTCGCGGCCTTCCTGGTCTTCCTCATCGTCCCCTCGTGGGTCTTCGTCGCCATGGAGAAGGACTGGAACTTCCTGGAGTCTCTGTACTTCTGCTTCATCTCGCTGACGACCATCGGCCTCGGAGATTACGTCCCAGGAGAAGCGCAGAGTGAAGAGGCTCCGGCTCATCCTCAGCTCTACAGACTGGCCATCACAGGTAACACGGTGCACACCTGTAACGCTTTTGGTCATATTCTTCAACATTTTGTTTGGTTTTTATTCATTTTCTCAAATATTTAACTCATTTCTCTTCATTATTTTGTTCATTTATTTAACATTTTCGTGATTATGTCGCTCGTTTTTGTTCATTTTCTTCATTATTTTGCAGATATTCGTCAATTTTCTTCATTATTTTGTTCATTTTCTTTATTATTTTTGGTTTTTGTCCATTTTCCATGTTGTTTTGTTTGTTTGTTTGTTTGTTTTTCTTGGTTTTATTCATAATTTTGTAAATTTTTATTCATTTTCTCAAATATTTAACTAATTTCTCTTCCTTATTTTGTTCACTTATTTAACATTTTCCTGATTATGTTGCTTCTTCATTATTTTGCTGATATTTGTCAATTTTCTTCATTATTTTGTTCACTTATTTAACATTTTCTTGATTATGTTTCTCGTTTTTGTGTATTTTCTTCATTATTTTGCTGATATTTGTCAATTTTCTTCATTATTTTGTTCATTTTCTTTATTATTTTTGGATTTTGTCCATTTTCCACGTTGTGTTTTTGCTCATTTCTTTTCATTATTTTGTTCATTTATTTAACATTTTCTTGATTGTGTTGCTCGTTTTTGTGCATTTTCTTCACTATTTTGTTCTTTTTCTTTATTATTTTTGGTTTTTGTCCATTTTCCACGTTGTTTTGTTTGTTTGTTTTTCTCGATTTTATTCATAATTTTGTACATTTTTATTCATTTTCTCAAATATTTTGCTCATTTCTTTTCATTATTTTGTTCACTTATTTAACATTTTCCTGATTATGTTGCTTCTTCATTATTTTGCTGATATTTGTCAATTTTCTTCATTATTTTGTTCATTTATTTAACATTTTCTTGATTATGTCGCTCGTTTTTGTGCATTTTCTTCATTATTTTGCTGATATTTGTCAATTTTCTTTTGTTTCAATGTTTTGTTCAGTTGTATTTTGTTCGTGTTCTATATTATTTTTGTTTTTTGTCCATTTTCCACATTGTTTTGTTTGTTTGTTTTTCTTGGTTTTATTCAATATTTTATGGGGTTTTGTTCATATTCTTCAATATTTTGTAATTTTCATTCTCTTCATTATTTTGTTCTATTTTCTATATTGTTTTGTTTGTTTTTCTGGATTTTATTCATAATTTTGTACATTTTTATTCATTTTCTCAAATATTTTACTCATTTCTCTTCATTATTTTGTTCACTCATTTAACATTTTCCTGATTATGTTATCTATCTATCTATCTATCTATCTATCGTTCTATCGTCTATCGTTCTATCTATCTTTTTCATTTTTGCACATTTTCTTATTTATTTCTTGTTATTTTGCCAATTTTTTTTTGAATTTATTGATAATTTGTTCCTTTTTTTGGTTATTACAGTTTGATTGTGTTTTTATGTTATTTTGTTTATTTTCATGCATTTCTTTTACATTTTCCTGATTTGTTTTTTATTCTGTTGATTTTCGTTTTGTTTTTGTTGAATATTTCGTTCTTTTGTGTTGATTCTTTCACTCAATTGGTGCTATTTTTGTTCATGCCAAATCAAAATGAACAAAAATGTAATACACTTTCTAATTCTTTTTATTTTCAGCAGTAATAGGAAAAAAATACCAAGTTATATCAAGTTCTACATCTGGTTTGTTGTTTGTTGTTTGTTTGTTTGTTGTGTTTTTTTTTTCTATTATTTTAACGGCTCCGTGTGATTAATCAGTGAAAACAGAAGCATGTTTTTTATATTTTCACATGAACTCTTCAGATTTTCTGCTTTTCATGTGCTGACACAGATCTCTGACCGCTGGAGCTTCTACACCCTTCACTTCTGTTTGTTCTATGATTCATAAACTCAACTTTTTATTGGTTTTTCACATTAGTCAGTGCGTATTGTGATTGTTTCAGGCCTCCTCTGTGTTTGCTTTTCCAGTTTACTTGCTGCTGGGTTTAGTCTGTATCCTGGTGGTGTTGGAGACCTGCTGGGAGCTTCCCCAGATGCGACGCCTCCGACAGAGGTTTTACCAGGAAAACGTTCGGGAACTGGACTCGGAGACCACCAACATCATAAGCCGGGACCACCTGAGCGACCAGTTGAACGACGCCATGGATCAGACCTCAGACCCCGTTCCGGTGATTCCGTCGGTGTCGGAACAAGCCGCCACGCTGCGACAGAACAAATCGGTTCCTTATACCGCGGCATCTGCGTCCTCCGTCAACGGAAAACTGAGATGACAGAAGAGGTTTGGCTCATTTACGAACAGTAAACGTGTTCAGAAACTAGTGTTTTATCCACAGCGATAGCAAAAACGTTATCTTAAAGGGCTCATATGTGTCTAAACCCACTTTTATTATTAGTCTGTGCTTCGTTTCTTTATGTATTTGGACCCTAATAGTTCAGACAGCTGCTGCTAAACTATCTTTATTTTCATTTGGGTAAAAATACAGTGGATTCCCACAACCTGTTTTAAATCCTGCTCAATTTTATTAAACAATTTTTACGTTTCTCATTCTAAAACATAATAATTCCACATATAATTGTGGAAGTGATGTCATTTATATATTATTATGTTATTATTTTTAATTATCCGGCCCACTTACAAGTCGTATTGGGGTGAATGTGGCCCCTGACCCCCCCCCCCCCCGCTGTAAACACAAAGTTAAGCTAACAGAGCTATTAATGTAAACTATCAGTTGACGTGACCATTATAAGACCCAGTGTTATTTTGAGCGACTGTCAAAATAAGCACCTCTGACTTTTAGTTTTAAGAGGAAAAACTTGACGATGCCATAAAGAGATGTTAAAGGAAAGATTCGCTAAAATGAATACTAACGTTATCGATATTAATAAACCGTAAAGTACAGATACCTGAAAACCCTACTTAAGTACTTCATGACTTCCTGCCTCTAGCGTAGAAGTGTCTACGTCCTGCTTTTTGCCAACACCAACATACATTAGCTGAGTTGAAGGCGACGCCCACACATTATCAGGACGCCGTTGTGTTTTTTGTTCTCCCTTGTTGTTTTATTCCCAGCTGATAAGACCCAGATCTGGGGCTCGGAGGAAGGGCTGGGTTCCCAAAACGGAGGGAAACCTCTCCAGCTTCCACTTCCTGCTGCCATAACTCCACACTGGATTTCACACTTGCTTTCAGTTCGTTATATAATCTCCTCTGGGATTTGCCTAGGAAAATTCCCATCCCGGATCTGCCCGAGCGCTAATCAGACGTATCGGAAGCCGCTGTAAGTACAGTATGTGTAACCATCACAAGAAGGTTGAATAATAGGAAATGAAATAATAACCCGTGCTTCCTGGTTTTCCCCTTTTTTTTTTTTTTTTAATCGCAGACGCTTAATCATAATAATAATCATAATAATAATATCAAATTAAACTTGTATAGCGCTTGTTTGGACATTCAAAGATGTTTCACATTGAAACACAACAAAGAGAACAGAAAAATAATTACAACAATTAAGCAAAAGTCAGTTTAAACAGTTGATCTTAAATTAATGTAACTCAGTTGTAATATTACCCAGCGGCCACCAGAGGGCAGCACCTTTATAGAGTTTAGCTCTTATGCTGCTCTGGGAATGTTTCCTGCATTATTAAATCAGATACTTGATGTTCTATCGGTTAGAAAAAGTGCAAAAAAACACATATAAATCATACATTATACATACATTTCTCCCATTTTACAAGATAAATCCCATGTGCAACGTCAATTTATGTGCATATATTGAATTTCCATATTATGTAAATGTGTGCACATGTGAAAAGATATGTACACGGACTCTACGTGTCAGAACTTATAACAACAGCTTTAGAAATAATCATATCTCTTGTTTTTCTAAGGAAATTAAATGTAACAGCCTTTTAAATGATATTTTTTTACCCTGTTTTTTTTTTTTAATTCAGGTTTTCCTATAAATACAGATAATTATTTCCAGTGCAGTATGTTTAGCTCATACGAAATATAGTTTTAATATTAATATTGTTATATGTTTAGAGGATGTGTGTAACATTATGTACATATTTTTGTTCAGGATGAATGATAATTCCAGTGAGTAACATGAGATAAGTTTAACATGACGTGAAATCAAGTTTCTAATCCTTAACGTTGTTTTGCTGCTGGTTTTACAGACGTTTTACTGGTTTATGAAGTAGCATTCTGTAAAGAGTCTTTTACACATGTGCCTTCAATAAAGTTTTAATTCCATCCTATGATAATATTGTACATGTTTTTACATAATCGTTTCACAAATGGTGTAGAAGTTTAAAAAAAAATAAACAAATTAATGATAATAATAATGTGAAAATCATCTTCACATATTTTGTTTTAATCCATTTTAGGGAAAAATCTGAAAGAAAGAACCTTATTTTTAGAAGACACGTCAAATTGTCAGATTAAATCTCATTTTACAATTAATTTGACAATGTCTAACAAATTCTTATTTTAGAATTAGTCTGAACCAGTAAAATATTATTATAATAACCGATAAATACTGACAACTTCAAACTTTCTCTTTGCCTTTTTGTAAAAAGAAAAGTAAAATTACATGGAAATATTCACATTTACAAACTATCCTTTTACCAAAAAAACGACTAACCTGAACAAATATGAACAACCTGAAATGTCTACAGAGGAGTATAAGTAATTTTACCAATATTCTGCTTTTTTACTAAATATTTTGTATATTTTTAATAGTTTTAATGCACATGTGTTAATGATAAACTGATAAATTAAGGCAGAATATTGTTAAATATTACACTTGTTAGATTTTTAAGGAAACTTAGTAGATATAAACAGTATCATATGTATATAATTTAACTTTTTCATTGATATTATTTCACTATTAATTCTCATTTTATAAATAATCTCACAATGTTTATTTATTTATTTTACAATTATTCTTATAATACCAGACTAATTCTCAGTTTAGAATGAACTTAACCAGATCTATAACCTTTTCGTTATTAATAAACACACACACAAAAAAAGAAAGACAACAAAGTCGAGTCCTATTGTGGGTTTTATATAAACATGGGTTACTTTATTTATATCATATTCACATCATATTTCATATTTCATGACACATACATGCACAGTGACACAAACACACACATCCGAACATCCTTTCACACATAAAACTGTCCTTCAGTCACAGAATCCGTCCTCATTCAAAAAAAAAAGTCCTTCACAAATGTCCTGGAGTCCGTACAGCCATGCAGCAGACACTGACCTTTGACCTCAGCGTGGAGTTGTAGGACGGCCCACAGGCCACGCCCCCCTCATAACACCCTCCTCCTGTTTTTTATACAATCTGAGGCTGTTTGGAGCAGCTGGGCCACAGGGGGCGCAAGCTGACCAAGAAGAGGACGAAGAGGAGCAGCGCGATGATGGTGACGAAGGACACGTAGCCGGCGTGCGGCAGGAGGGGCGTGTCCGGCGCCTCGGCCGGGATCATGTTGGTCAGGTTTAACATGTAGCCCAGCGTCCAGCCGGCGTCACTGCCTTTAATCTGGACTCAACAACAAACAAACACAGACGCGTTAGATCAGAGCGGTCAAAAACAAATATATTTTTTCTTTTTTTTTTTAAACTCTAAAACAAATAAATGTGTGTCTTTGATGATATTTCTATATTATTATTTTCACCTCAGATGTGGCCCCTGAACTAAAATGGCTTTGACACCCCTGCACTGGATGATACAAAAAAACAACTGACATGAAATATGAACCATATGCCAAACTAAAAGATTCACCATGTGGTCAGAAACAAAAAAAAAAAAAAGGAAAGATCTGGAAAAAATTAAGAGATCAGTCTAAAATTCCAGTCCTGAACCCTGGTGAAAACCTCTGGAGGAAGATGGATGGTAAAAAAAAAATGTAAAAACAGACTTCTGAACGCACCAGGAGACACTAATTCAGTTTTATCACAGGTTTAATAGTAAAAACACTCCAGTTTTTGGGTAAATTTCTGTAAAAAAAAAAGACGCCTAAAGAACAAAAACAAAAGGGAAAAAAGCCTGAATTCTTACTTTAAAGTGCTATTTGGATTTTACTGCGGTCATTGAACATCACATGACCTTTGACCTCTTAGGCAGCAGCTGATTTATAGTGTAACTCCACCCCCGTGCACCTCCTGTCCTCTTATCCTCAACGCTTTTCCTTGACCTCAGAGGAAATACCCATAAGACACTGCAGTGTTTGGAGAATCAGGGGTCATAGGTCAACATCCTCTGGTGTTTTTATTAATATTATTTACAGTTTTGTTTTGATTGGACCCTTTGGCGGGCCGGTTTTGGCCCCCGCGCCGCATGTTTGACACCCCTGGTTTAGATGTTCATAAAAGTTCAGATTAAATTTGAGGGTTATTGTCTTTACAAACAGAGAAAACTGAAAAAAAAGTGACTTTTTCAGCTAAATATATCAATAACTAATTGATTTTGTACATTTTCTTGTGCGTTTTTGTTCATTTTATATAATATTTTATTCATTTTGTTTTGTTATTTAAATTTTTTTTTAAATTTTATTTTTAATTTTATTGCTCGTGTCATATGAGATGATGTTATAATCCATAAATTCGGTATAAATCGGTCAAATCAGAGCCTCTGTGATCCACGTTTATGAGCCCAGTGGGCGTCGGACCTTAAAGATAAACCGTCTTAAATCAGTCATTGTCTGAAAAACGTCCTCTGAAGGTCCAACGGGTCCTCAGAACTCTGAACCTGGAACACAGGCTCTGCTCCGGATGTGACCAGACCCAGGTGGGGCCCGGGTTCTGATGAACCAGGAAGGGAGTGGCCCGTGATCTACTAACCTTCTTGATGAATTTTATATGGGAGTAGCTCTCTGAGGTAAAGTTGTATCCTTCTGTCAGCAGAGTCAGGATGTACGTGCCAGAAAAACAGTACTCGGCCAAATATTTGACTTTGACGTCTGGATGGTTCTGCACGACCTGTGGAGGAACGGTGAGAACGTTAGTGAAATAGAACAGAATAGAGTAGAATAGCCTTGTATTGTTATTATGTGTAAAATTAAATTAGTGCTACTACAGTCAGTGAAACAATATTTAACAAGAAAAATATGTTAGAAAATAAGAAAAGTGAATATAAAAGTATAAAAAGTCAAAAATAAATAGAATATACATTTTAAAAACAGTGAGATAAGAACCAACCATACTAAAGAGAATAAAATAAAGTTAGAAAATATGAATAGTTACTAAATATAAACAGTATACAAATAAAACAGTATGTATATGAATAAAACTCTATGTATGTAAATATAACAGTATGAATATGAATATAACAGTATGTATGTAAATATAACAGTATGTATATGTAACAGAATGTATATAAAAATACTGTAAATAAAACACTATGTATATAAATAAAACTGAATGTAAATATAACAGTATGTATATGAATATCAGTGTGTATATAAATATAACAGTATGTATATGAATAAAACTATGTATGTAAATATAGTATATATATATAAAAACACTATGTAAATAAAACACTATGTGTGTAAATATAACAGTATGTATATGAATATCAGTGTGTATATAAATATAACAGTATCTATGTAAATATAATAGAATGTATATATAAAAAAAAACACTATGTAAATAAAACACTATGTATATAAATAAAACACTATGTGTGTAAATATAACAGTATGTATATCTATGAACTCACGTCTATATAAAAACAGTGCATTTATCTTTGGATAAATATATATAAATAAATAAATGTTGCATTTTTATTGCAGAACAGATGATTTTGCACAAACTTATTGCATATATTTCACATTATATATTATTGCGACGGGATAGCTTAGTGGTTTACACTACTGATTTAGGTGTGGAAGGTTGCCGGTTCAAATCCCAGGTGGGCACTTAGGCTATACATAGCCTACAGCTTGTAAGTTACTTTAAATATACTGTAAAAATGGAGGGTGTGTGTAAATGTGACCTCATGCCAGGGCGTTGCACAGTAGCGCATTAGCTTCTCCTTAACCGCCTCCAGAGGGATGGACGTATCAGTCAGGTTGAGGAAGTTCATCACAAAGTAGTACGCAGAGAAAGCCTGCAAGGAAACAGGTGCAGATGTTAGTCATGTTATTTATTTTTTTACCTTGGACACAGTTACCATTACTCAGCAACAGTTAACAAAAGGAACAAACTTAGAGGCTGTTTTTCAGAAATGTTGATGTTAAATTTACTCAAAACACAAATAACTTACAGGTGTATCTGCGTAATCCTTAACCTTTAGATAATAATATAAAAAATAAATCACCTTTAGATGAAATAAATGGGTCAAAAAATGCTCCAGTGAGGTTGTTTTCATGTAATATCTTTGTAATCTACATCACAACTACATCAAGGAAACACCAAACATGGCAGAACTACTTTTAAAACTATAATATCCTCCTGAAACCCAGCTTTTTTCCTATGTGGTGGACGTGAGTTTCAATACTTTACTTAAAAAACAAACAAAAAAACCTGGATATTTCATAAAAAAAAAAAAAAAGACAAATCTGTTACACCATACCGTTTCCAATCAAGATAATTATTTAAGTTTAGAAAAGCTTTAAAAGCATTTAAAAACATACTTTATTTGGCCTAAGAAGAATACTTCAATCTAAAAAATGTGATCTATTAACACAGCGCCAGGATGCCCATATAAGGAGCTGTACATTATTCCTGTGGCAGTTTACCCAGAATGCACCTGCAGCGCGGATCCACAACACAAGGGTTAACTTAAAGAGTATTTTAAGGCACTATTTGTACTTTTATTTAAGAATGTTTCTTCAACTATTGGATAAAATAGATTAACTCAAGGTCATCCAGGTGAAACCTCATCAAAATATAATCACATAACTATCACAACTTGTTTCTTTAATTGCTCAATTACATTTGATTTCCTGGACGTCAGTATTATTTTACAGATAAGGAACCTAAAGGTCAAACAGCAGCACTTACTGTTCCCATTAAAGCCTGTAAAATCTGAGGCTACACCCAGAACACACACGCTGCCCAGTGGACTTTAACATATTATTCTACATGTTGTGTAATGCATCCAACTGTCTGAACGCTGCGTTACAAAAGTAATCCATTACAGTAACGGATTACTTTTTTTTTTGCTGTAACGCAGTAGTGTAAGGCATTACTAATCAGTTTTCAGTCATATTTTACTTGGTACATGTTCAATAGCGCTTCCCCTATAATTTACCCAAATGTGAAAAAAAACCAAAACAAAATAAAAACAGCAAGACCGTGAGACCTTAACAAATCTAAAATGTGTCAGTAAAGTTCTATTTCCTGTTGGTGTTGAAGTGGCGGCAGAAGACAGTCCACTGTCCACATGGACGTACGCTCATTACTGACACTAACCCTGCTTTACACAAGCTAGTTAGCATTAGCATGACCCCTGCGCTAAGCTAACATTTCTAGGACTAGTTAGAATTATGTACGGATTGAATATGTAAAAAAAATTGAAAAAAAAATGCAGGCGTTTTGTTTGTTTTTTTTGTTTTTTTGGGGGGGGGGGGTTATACTGCACATGCACCATTTGTCTGTCTGTCTTTTTCATTTTTCCAAATTTTATTATTTATTTATTGTTATTTTTGACAATTTTTTTTGAATTTATTGATAATTTTTACAGTTTGATTATGTTTTTATGTTATTTTGTTTATTTTCATGCTTTTTTTTTTTACATTTTATTGATTTTTTTTATTCTGTTGATTTTCGGGGTTTTTTTTTGTTGATTATTTCGTTCTTTTGTGTTGATTCTTTCGCTCAATTCGTGTGTCTGTCTGTCTGTCTGTAATAGATTACAGTTTGGATGTAACTTGCAGAACACTGCTGAACACACACTGAAATCACAAAATACTGACCCCGAACGGCCCCTGCAAAAGAGGCTGGTAGACCCCGTTGAAGGAGCACCGGCTGTATGTGCAGTTGTTGAGGTTGAAGACTTTCTTCACCATTTCCTGGCACTGGAGGAAGTCTCCTCTGCCGGTGTGCGTGAAGGTCGCTGGGGCCCCGCTGGGTTTCCTGTCCGACACACAGGGGCTGTCGTACAGCACCGAGTAGTTCTTTGTCTCAGTGAAACCGCTGTGGAAACAGGGATCTGTGACTGTTCCTAGACCTGACTAGGAGAAAGAGATTGAACAGAACAGAACGAGGGGGTCACTTCACCACAGCATGGAGACAGAAACTACTGGAACTGTTAAAAAAAAAAAAAAAAAAGATCCAAAAACATGGAAATAACTGGTGTAAAATACAGTTTTTCATCTTTTCATGGTCATCAGATATGACCATATTTGGACGTTAAAAGGTTCCGTAGTTACCATGGAAACACTGTCATCTTCTATAACATTGAAATCAGTAAAACCCATGGAGTTAGATCAATGACAGTGGACGGAAACACTGCGTTTATGTTCAATTAATGAGAGATTTTGCATTTGAAGTCACTTTAGTTTCGTTTCCTCTGTTTTGATTGAATAACCTTTGAATTTACACTGAATTTTCACGAGCATCTACATCAGACGTGTCAAACTCATGTTGTTTCAGGGGTCACGTCCAGCCCAATACGACTTGAAATTAAAAATGATAACATAATACTATAAAAATGATATCACTTCCACAATTATATGTGTAATTATTATGTTTTAGATCCTGATTTTAGTGAAACACCGGTGTGAAGTTTACCTGCGTTTGGTGTGCGAGGACCAGACGGAGAACCTGGTCTTTTCCGTAACACAGGAAGCTGTGGGTGTACAGGTTGTAGTCGTTTCCGTAAAGCCGGAAGGTCACGGAGTTGTCGGACGACTCTGAACCGTCAAAGCTGTCTGATATGAAGCTGATCTGGGTGGACGCCCCCCCGAGGTCCAGGGCCCCCATGGTTTCCAGGCCCTGCAGCACAAACAGTGACGTTAATGTAGAACAGGATGGGATGAGTTTACAAAGTGTAAAAAAATCCATAGTCGAGGCTGTTGTAGTTCCACATACAGACTAATATGATCTACAGTAAAATAATAACAGTAATTCCCCCCCCAAAAAAAGACTATTTTCTTCTTGATTTGATGTGAAAAAAATTTATATTCCATTATGTCTATTATGTCACGAGAAATGTCAGTTTTTTTTCAGGTTATTCAAATATTTTTTTCTTTGGGTAGATTATAAAAGTGTGTGTTTTCATAATTTAATGGGTTTGTCTTCATTAAAACAAAGACAGATTTTGAGTCATTATTTATACATTATTATGTAATTATTTTATGTGTTATTATTTTACTGGTCCAGCCCCCTTGAGATCAAATTGGGCGAATGTGTCAAAGTCAAATGTTATAATAATAATAATGATAATAATAATAATAATCATCATAGTGATAATATGGATAACAATTGCGCTGAATGTGTCAAAGTCAAATGTTATAATAATAATAATAATAATGATAATATGAATAACAATAATAATAATAATGATAATAATATAATATAATAATGATGATGATGATAATAATACTAACAACAACAATAATAATGATAATAATAATACTAACAATAATAATGATACTACTACTACTATTAATGATAATAATAATAATAATACTAACAATAATAATGATAATAATACTACTACTACTACTAATAATGATAATAATAATAATAATGATGATGATAATGATAATGATAATAATACTAATAGTGATAATAATACTAATATAATAATAATAATAATGATGATAATAATAATACTAATAGTGATAATAATACTAACAATAATAATAATAATAATATGATAATAATACTAACAATAATAATAATAATAATAATAATAATAATGATAATAATAATATTAACAATAATAATGATAATAATAATGATGATGATACTAATAGTGATAATAATACTAACAACAATAAAAATGATAATAATAAGCAGTCCCCTGCAGTGAAGCCTCACCTGGCTGAGTCGGTCGTCCAGGTAGTTCACCGTCACCCATCCGAACGCTCCTTCTTCCTGTCCACTGAGGAGTCTGGCTCCTTGGAAGGAGAAGGGGGACTTCTGCAGAGCCTCCCCCACTGCCTGGAAAACCCGGTTGGAGGCCAAGCTGTTCTCAATACTGCACGTATAAAAAAAAATTGATTAGAATGATTCCCATCCATAATTCAAGTAAATGCAGCAGCCTATATATCAGAAACTGGACGTGTCATATATAATGGATGAGACGGTGGCATTAGGAGCTGCAGTGGAGCTGACATGGAGATAAATCATGAAGCGAGTGGGAAAAGGCTTTCTGTGTTGGCTGTATGATACAGTATTTATGCGTCATACTTGAGTAGTCTCATTCCAGCAGTGGCCCCGAGGTAAAGGGGGGTCTCCTGGTGGCGGTCCCGGGGGACTTGGAGCTCAGCTTCCTGTATGCACGCGCTCAGAGACTCCCCTGCTTTCACCGCGTCCGAGGCGTAACTGGAGATACCTGGACCTGAACACGGCAAAATGTCAGGTCACACAGCTGGAACAGAACCACCGCAACGTATAATAATTCTTGACACTGGAAACATGCCCTTTGCAATTAGAATGACACTGATATCGTTATTTGTTGAATAGTTATCCGCAAAAATCCGCAAAAAAATTTCCGTAATGATGGTTTTGTTCAGGATCTAGCTCCATAACTATTGAAGATACGTCTATAGAAAAGTCCATGGACTATATGAGAAAACAGGAGTTCC